>AWUE01020224.1:0-19184 GCA_001974825.2 Corchorus olitorius | reverse complement strand
AGTGCTTAACTTCCGAACAGAACTTCCTTTTTTGGTGATGGTTAAGACCCAATGGCACCTCATTAGAGACCAAAAAGTTTACAATGTCGGCGAACCATGGGACGTTAGCATCCTTTACAGCCATTAAGTTCTCATCAGGAAAGCTATCATTTATTGGTACATCATCCACCTTATCTTCCTGTTCCAATCTTGAAAGATGATCGGCGACTAAATTTTCTGACCCTTTCGTATCTCGGATTTCCAAGTCAAATTCCTGCAAAAGTAAAATCCATCTAATTAATCTTGGCTTGGTGTCCTATTTAATCAATAGATATTTCAAAGCAGAATGGTCAGTATAAACAACAACTTTGGAACCAACAAGATACGATCTAAATTTCTCAAAAGCATAAACAACGGCTAGCAATTCTTTCTCAGTGGTAGCATAATTAATCTGAGCATTATCTAAAACTTTGCTAGCATAATAAATAACATGTAATCTCTTATCCTGTTTTTGTCCCAAAACCGCTCCCACGGCATAGTCACTAGCATCACACATGACTTCAAATGGGAGACTCCAATTTGGTGCAACCATGATAGGAGTTGATGTAAGTTCCTTTTTCAACCTGTTGAAAGCATTCAGACAATTCTCATCAAAGTTAAAAGGAACATCTTTTTGAAACAAATCACACGAAGGCTTAGCTATTTTAGAGAAATCCTTAATAAAGCGCCTATAAAAGCCTGCATGCCCAAGGAAACTTCGAATAGCTCGAACTGATGTTGGTGGTGGTAGTTTGTCAATGACTTCAATTTTCGCTTTGTCCACCTCAATTCCCTCATGTGAAATTTTATGGCCAAGGACAATCCCTTCTTGTACCATAAAATGGCATTTTTCCCAATTAAGCACAAGGTTTGTCTCTTCACATCGCTTAAGTACCTGTTCCAAATTAGACAAACATTCATCAAAAGAAGGTCCAAAAACAGAAAAATCATCCATAAATACCTCAATTATCTTCTCCACCAGCAACGACGCCAAAAACTTGATGAACCAATTCCGCAAGTGCACAGAGTCAGTTGAAGTAATAAAATCCTAGAGTAATCCAGATGTCGAATCCACAGAGAACAATTAATTTCTATTATAACTAATTCTATCAAAGAAGGAATTGAAGAGAAGTTACCAAGACAATTTAAACTTAAGAGCAATTGAATTATAATAATAGGAAATTAAATAGATATATGAAGATAATAATTGGGAAGCTTAGGGTTTCAGGTTTCACCTAATTGGGAAATTACTACCTAACCTATGAATTAATATGATGCTAAATTAGAATAGAATTACACCTAATTACCTATGTGCTCCGTCAAGTCTACACAGGAATATCTAACTAATTAGATTCACTATCCGTCGATGTCAACCTAATTAACTAGATTTATTAAGAACAAGTAATTATTCCCCTATCAAATTAGCCTAAGATTCATGTTTGATCTAGCCTAATTTGTCTATTTTCCTAATGCACAGATTATGCTTCTCCTGTCAGTTCATCACACAATCTCTAAAATAATCTATATGTTGATCAGGCATATAAATCTCATGAAGAACAAAGAAAATAAATCTAACTTGAAAGAAAAACAATTCAATTCATAAATCAAGCATTAATTCCCAATTGGCTAAACCTTAAACCCTAATTAAGATTTAGCTACTCATGCTCATCAGATCAAAATACGAAATATTATTAAGACGAAAAGAATTTAAGAACATGAGTAAGAAGAAAACCCCTTTACAGAAATCTTCAAGAAAACCTCCCAAAAATCCTTCCTAGAATAATTGATAGCCCTAAAAATACAAGAACTTTTTCTTTTATAGGGATACAAATCTCCATCCAAAAATAACTCCTAAAGGGACTAGGAATCAAAGGAATCTTCCTCCTATTGGGCCAAAATTCGTAGAAATTTATTCCAGGTTCAGATGGGTGAAAACCCATCAATACTAGGAGAAAATTTAGTCAAAATCGGGTCCAGTCGTCTAACCCGCGCGCGTCCAAGGTTCAACCCGCGCGCGGCTAGTGCCAGGTAAATTGCCATATGCAAAACTTGACTGACCCGCGCGCGTCCAAGGTTCAACCCGCGCGCGGGTTACTCCAGGCTTCTTTTAGTTCATGCAAATTTGGTGACCCGCGCGCATCCACGGTTCGACCAGGCGCGGGTTACTCCAGGCATCCCTTTGCATAGCTGAAATCTCTTGGCTAAATCCTTTGTGCTTCCAACTTCTATTTTCCTTCAATTTGGTCTCTTTTCTTCATTAAGTCTCCAATTAAACCTAAGAGAGAAAATCAAAGGAAATTAAGTCTAAAACAATTAAGTTCATTGATAAAAGCATCAAAATAACGCCAATAAATATGTGAAAATATGAGCTTATCAATGAGCTATAAGAATGCAAACTCCTTATATATAGGCCTTCTTCCTTTTTGATTCAATGGTATGTTTTACTTTTTCATTGGTTGAGGAATAAATTAATTAAAGACTCTTTCAAGATTGACCTAATTAAACAATTATTGGCACTCACATGCTACAAAATATAGCTTTGCATGTTGAAATGATTAATGAATAGGCAAATAGCATATGTTTTTTTCAATATTAACTTCCAGATACATGTAAAACAAGTAAGGCTAACTCAAACTAACTCTTCAATTCAAAAACAATAAACCACATAATTAATTTCATAAAGTAATCTTTCATTTCAAGGTCCTAATTACCATTGAATTGTAACCAAACGAAGATTAAGAAAATGTTACCAAGACTAGAAAAGTCTGTCCATGGTCATTAGTCTTTTAGTATAACTCCACTCAATCCTTAATCTTTGAATTTTTTTTTTTTTTGAATTCGAATTGTTTCATTTAAATCCACTTAAAGTAGCTCCATTAATTAAATAATAATGTAAAAATATAAGGAAAAATAAAAAAGAAAAAACTTCCAAAAGCCTTAGGCCCACTAAATATTTGGGCTCGAGTTTCCTCATTGGATGTGGCCCAAAAAATTCAGAAAAGGGATCAGAAACGTGAAATTTTAATTGTATCCTCATTACGACGTCGTTTGCTCCTTCTTGTTGTTCGTTCATGTTGAAAGGGGAACTCACCGAGCTCTCGAAAGTTGGCTCCAGCAATGTCGATTGAGTCGTTATCTATCCCTCAAACTTTCATTCTCAAAAGGTAAAAATATTTTTGATTTTTTTTTCTCTGAACATCTTCAAGAATTATCATCTTTTTATTTTTTCAAATAATTCCTTCAAATTACAGCTCTTCAGTGAATGAACCCGCAAGAAAATCTATAGGGGCACCCCTCAAATTCTCAAATTTTCGAACACAGAGAAACATATTAGCAAGGTCAAGTATGAGCTTTGAAAATGGTGGATTCAAACAATTCCCAACTGGAATTGGTGAAAAAGATGGAGTCATCATCGTGGACCATGGTTCGCGCCGTAGAGAGTCCAATCTCATGCTAAGTGAGCTTCGAATGAACTTGAATTCTTGGTTAAACTGAGGATTATGAATCTCCATTTTGCTAACTATAGTTTTTGTTTGTTGATGAATTTCAGATGATTTTGTGGCTATGTTTAGGGAGAAAACCAGGTACCCAATTGTTGAGCCAGCTCATATGGTAAATCTTTTTTTATTAATTACCCTTTTCTTTCATTCTGGTAATTTTGTCACTTCAGTGAAGAAAGAGTTATTGTCTTTTGGTAACGAATTTCTAGAGGAATTCTCAATTTGTTAATCTTCTGTTAGACTTGAGGAGGCCATTAGATAACTAAATTCAGCTCTGGAATTGTAGTTTTTATTTGATTCCTGTCTTCAGCGATGTTTATTTGTATTTGCTGGTTTTAAGGTGGATGTCATCATGTCATTGCTTTTATTTGTATTGAGATGCTTTATTATATAGTATTATATAAATGGGGCACTGAATTCTTACATTTTCAGTTAATGTAAATAGGAGTTGGCAGAGCCATCCATAAAAGATGCATTCGGTTTGTGTGTTCAGCAAGGGGCAAATCGTGTGATTGTAAGCCCATTCTTTCTCTTCCCCGGAAGGCATTGGTACCAGGATATCCCGGCGTTAACTGCTGATGCTGCAAAAGAACACCCTGGCATATCATATCTAATAACCGCACCCCTTGGCCTGCATGAGCTGCTAGTGGTATGAACTCTCATCTCAATGGTCACAATAGACCTAGTATGAGTTGTGTATCTATCTCCTGCTATTGTTACAATTGGTTTTTATAGTTAGGTTGTGTAATAATAAGAATTTGAAACATTAGGAGTCTGTAAGTTTTTAAGTGTTGTTAAACTTTCTTTGTTGTTGCTCAAACATCGAAAAAGGAATCATTCTTTCTTTTCTTATGTCTTATTTCCAATTTTTCTTGCTAGGCTAACACATATATAGTTTCCCTTTCCTATAATGTTTCCTTCACCTGACTTTGAGGCTTCTTCTTCCCTAAATTTTGGTTCTGTATATTGCAGGATGTTGTGAACGATAGGATCAAACATTGCTTAAGTCACATAGCAGGAGATGCAGATGAGTGTGCAGCTTGTGCTGGAACAGGCAAGTGCAAGCTCTATTGACTCATGGAATTCTGGGATTGAATATAAAGAGTGTGGGAAGGTTCATATTTTGTTGAAAAAACTGAGATCTTAGCATAGCATTTTCTTTTGCTATCTTTCTTGATGTATATGCCCTCTTCAGGATACAATTATAATTTGTATAATCTGGTTTGTAGTGGTACAGATTATGACTTCCACTGTTGGAATAAAACTTCTCATTTGTTTCTCTTGTCTCGCCGACTTTACCATCATATTGATGTATTGTTTTCATTGATATGCTAATTATAAGAGAATATAAGCTTTCACTAATATGCTGACTATTGTTATATCAGTTACAGTATTTGAGTTTTTTTGCTACATAGTTACAGTATTTGATGACATCTTCAGAAACTAGAAAAGGAAAAGATAAGCATTCTACAGATTGAAATAGAAAGCACATAAACCTAATTTGCCATTTCCGTGTATATTAAACAAAGGCAGTATGGCAGTTGTTCATATATGCAGAGGCTGCAACAAGGATGAGCTGGTCTGTATATGGTTTCCATCTCTGTATCTGTATGATTATACTCCAACTATCTACTTTTGGTTCTCATCTTTTTGCTTATTGGGAGGATGAGATTAAACATGTTCTTTTGCAGCTTTTCGAGTCATTTCTGATCCCAAATATTTGAGCCAAAAAGCGGCTTTAAGTTATTCCACATTCTGCCGAACCTCTCCATCTGTATTTTCATGCTAGCATTCGCTCGGGCCTCTGCTTGAGCAGGGGTCTCTTCTTCAACTTTCACTCTCCCTGCAGCAGCAATTATGAACCACTTCAGTAAAACAAATATCATAAACAGAAGAAAATTGTGGAAACATTAATGTAGAGGTTGAAGTTATACCATTTCTTTGTCGGCTTTCTGCCTCAGCTTGCTCTTTTAACTGCTTGCTCAAAGTCTTAGCTGCCATAAATACATTTGCAGGTCTTTCCCAACCTCCTCCAAATACACCATACCCTTCCTTTAGCTGAGGCTGAACCAAGAACTCAAGCACTGCCAACTCTTCCCTATCTACCCAATGGATGCAATTCACCGGGCATGATTCAACCGAAACCTGCAAAATTTTCCAACCATCCTCATAAACAAAATGATGATATAATGCATAACACAGATTCTAAAACAAAAGATATTCTTTTACATCGATTTTCTGATCATCGTCTCCGAATTGAACTCTGACTCGTGCACATCCAAGAGCTTCATCCATTACAAATGTGTTGCTTGCATGGTGCACACATTCTCTGCAACCTATGCAGGCATTTGCATCAACAAATAAAGCATGGGGTCTCAAGGGTCCTTTCCAAGAGCTATAACCAGATAGAGTCTTCCCAAATTTCCCTCTCATTGGACCCATAGAAGCATCATAATTTCTCCTCAGATCATCTTTTATCAGAACTTCATAGGCCTCATTCAGCATTAAAGTATACTCATGACCCTAATCAAATAATAAGAACAAACCCATCAAAATACAACTAAACTGCATTAAATTCCAACCTTTTCAACATAAATAATCTGGGGTTTCATAGTCATAAGCAAAACTGCAAAGACTAATAAGATAACACCTCTTGGCCAGCAATATCAGGGTGATACTTCTTTTGCAGCTTCCTATAAGCTTCTTTAATTTCTTGCAGATTAGAATCTGCTGAAACTCCTAGCAACTCATAGTAATTCTTCTTTGTTCTTGCTTTTTCTCCTACTTTTTGTTTACAACATCTTATCTCAGTCCATTTCTGCCTCCACCTTCAAAAAATTGCAAAAACCATTCATATATGACATATTTTTTGAAGTTTATATATAACCAAAAAAAAAAAGAAAGTAAATTGAAAGATTTGCATGAATTACCTTGAATTCAACTTGTCTGAATTGAAAGTTCCATATATATTAGAAGATTTTGGGACTGAGAATTGGTAAATTGGAATTCCAGAGGCTATCATTATTGATTTCGTATTGAACTTTTTTGCCAGGAATGCTAATTCCTATGATTGTTAAGATATTTTCCAACAAAACAGTGGATATTCTTTCAACGGTTTGCGCTTTTTATCCATCAACCAATCCCAGCTTGCCACGTAAGCAATTAGTGACTCGGGCAGCAAATGATGCCCCGGTCACTTGGTCAGGTGGAGTTTCTTCATGCGACGTCGTTTACTGATTCATTTAGGAGCGGTAGCTTAAAAGTTGAAAATCAAGAGAAAAATTTTCAGCGGTGAAGCTGAAAATGCTGGCTTGGAAGACGGTAAAGTTTCTACTTCCGATTAGGCAACCAGTTTCTCAATCCCGGCAACTATGTAAGTGCAGAATCGAACTAAATCACCATTTTCTTCTTCTTCTTCTTCTTTTTTTTTTTTCTGTATTTTTAATTTATAAATATTTATTATTGTCATTATGTGCAGTTCAGGGGAATTTTGGACCGTTGAGGAGATGGGCAGAGCATGTTAAACCTACACTGCAGAATAAGGCCTCAGTGCTTGAGTATAAAGTAAATATACGAAGAAAATATGTTCAAGAATTTTGCTTATCAGGCAAGTGTGTTTTCCTTTTTGGAAATGATTTTTCTTTGCTGTTGTAAATTGTAATTGCCTGTTTATGTTAAATTTTACATATGTGATTCAATGTTAGCGAAATTGAATATTACCCATTTCAGTTAACTTGCATCTTCTCTTGATCATCGATTTTATAAAGACCCATTTCTTGGTTTATAATGATTTTCTTGTTTTCAGGATTATTCTCTCTAGTTCTATGCTATATGCTTACTCATTTATGATTTTTGAGCTGGTTTGCAGAGAAAAGATTGTCCCCAACTGTTTAGAGTTGAGAAGGAGTTGTGTTTTATGTGTCTTAAACGCTGAACTTTTCTCCTATAATCAATCTGTTTGATTGAGTAACTCTTAGAATTTGAAACTCATGATTTGTTGCCATTGCTATGGAACTCATGAGGGTTTTCATGTCTCTTAGCACGTGTCATGGTTTTAAAGTAGCAATATCCTCTGGTTTCTTTGAACGAGGCTGCATTTGAAGTGAAGTTGAAACTTACCATATTCTTTTTTATTGAAGCATTCTTTATCATTGTGAATTGTAAACTTGGTTTTTTGTTCATTTACGAGGATTTGGTTCTTATTTTTGAGAAACCTTCTTGATATTGTAATTGTTTCAGGAATTAGAAATAAGAGAAGCATTTTTGGTGTATCAGTTGCATTCGGAGCTATCTATTGTTTCCCACATTGTGTATATGCCATGGATGGTGAGCGGATTGCCTAGTACAATGCCAACTACCATGCCTTGAAATCGTTACTTATCTGTATTCTGAACATACTGAATGTTTTGAATTTCTATGATGTAGGTCTAGATATGTTGGTTGATAATTCTCGTATGGAGTCATTTGATGCTTTAGAAGGAGAGGATGATCGACTCAAACTCTGGATGTTAGTGAGGAAATTATGGCTGCCTGTATTTTTCGTGTTTACCGTCTTCATGAACTTGGATAATCCCTTCACTGTTGCAATTCGAATCCTTCTTTTCCTCTTCAGTACCAAACCAAGCCCTTCATCAATTTATCTTTTCATTCAAAGGGTCAGAAAATCTTTCTTTTACTCGGCTGCTTGGTATAAACATTCACTTGTCAGCAGTAAGCGTAATTAAGACCTTTAATTCTTTAAGCTTGAAGAGTATCATGTGGTGAACACACAGGTGGGGTTGTAACATAATCTTAAAAGTAGGGTCTGGCTCTCTGGCTCAACTGACTGAATATAAATGATTTATATACTTATTTTGAGCATACTATAAATTAACAAGTTTAATTCTCTTAATTAACATTGTACTATTTTCTATGTATTGATATCTGTGTCCAGATCTCCTTCAATTCTTTTAGGAGTTGCTAGAACTACAAAGATGGTAATAGTAGTAGTTGATCAAAGGGAAAGAAAGACCAATAGGATTAACATTCTGGCCAATAAATTTAGCATGACTTGAAATGGAGTGGATGTGCCATAAACCATTACAACTTTGCTTCATGCCCGTGGTTGTTGGCCTCTGGTTGAATTAGGAAGACCGAAAGCAGGGGTGCATCCTTACTGGAGACAATTGCTGCCACTTGATTTTTGTGACCTTATGAATGCATTAGAACTGTAATATGTTGCTCTAGTATCAGGCTGGAACTGACCTTCTAGTTTTAGTCTGATTAAGTGTCTGAATCATAAATCATTTGCTTTACAAACTTTTGACTGCATTTGGGTTTCTGCAGTTCTGGCATCGATATATGCGCCAAAAGCCTCATTTTTATAGATTTAAGGTATGTTCTTATTCTTATCGCTTTTAATCTTTGTTGAAGAACAATAGTTTGATGTTTAATAAGAGATTCTTATTTTGATACACATTTCTCCATTCATTTTCAATTAATTGCACTCAGGATCTGCATAATTTATTTGCCAATCTTCATTGCATTTCCTTTACTAGCAAGCCAAAACTACAATTACCCTGCTCAAGACCACTATGCTTGTAGCATGATTTGGTTGATGGAATTTATGGACTTATTCTTGAAGGATAATATATCTCCCCAACTCCAATAGGGCATGTGAACAATGGAATTTCATGGGCAGAAAATAATTTATCATCTGATATGAGGAATATATACCGCAATGAGCATTTAGTCTAGAGTCTATTCCTGGAACAATATTCTGGATTTACTTTCAAGCTGCTTGTATTTAGTGACAACTATTTCTCCATGCAGTCAGTCTACGCCAGCAAAGTTGATGTCCAGGATTATAAGCTTTTTTGCCTTGCTAGAGTTGAAATTGGGGATCAGAAGTTACGTTTGATTGGGATTCTCGGTGGATGGTGGACATTGCCATCGTCACTGGGTATATATTTCATTCTTCAGGAGCAGTGCTCTGGTACATCACTGAGATAACAAGGTAAATTTAACTTCAACTGGAAGTAGCTGCTACTTAAGGAATGTGAGTAATAATGTCTAGCCAATCATTGTTGACCATCGAAAGGCATTTTTTTTTCCCCTGGTTTACTTGGTTACAATCCATTTTAAGAACTCCTTTGTCCTCCATAATGTTGTTCCATTTCCATGCTTTTATTTCTTAAATATGTTTTGTTTGAAATTCAATTTGTAACAAAAGAATGCCATTTATTTTATTTTACATGTATATTTTTTTTTCTGAAGCCAACTTTCTATTTCCTGCAATTACAATATAATATTATCTTACTTCTGTTCTTTCTCACCAGATCTACGACCAGCAGTTGATAATCTTCATCCAGTTGGATTTTAATCGAAAGAATATGGACAGCAAAGCATGCCTCTTGATCGAGGAAGGAGACTGCTGGAAGGGTGTACCCAGTAATCATAGGCACATGAGAGAAATGCTTATTGGTGTTGAAAATTTATGTCCGGAGAACAATAACCCTCAGTGTCCTTCCAGTTCCTGACATCCTTGATATTACTCTGGGTGACCTACAACCATATATAGAGGTGAAATATCCTTGATGTGTTTGACTTTGCTTCTTTAAAATATGAGCTACCTTTAATACGGTATTGCCTGCATACAGTTTTCTTTTTGATTCTGAATGAACCGAATAATCGTTGTGATTATCACTGTATATATTATGTTTCGAGAATACTTGTTTTGATTGTAGTGTGGGGATATATAGTTGCTTTGTGGCCAAAACTAAGCCTTGTTGTGCCGCTGCCTGCAAGCTTATGTTTAGATATGGCCAGCCAAGGTAGATCCACATGATCATATGATACTGAAGGAGGATTAATTAAGAAACGCAATAAGATTTTTTTTTTTTGGGTTGGAAACGTAATGCTTCGTTGATTAAAGAAAGATCATAAACCAGAATCTCTTAAAATCAAAACATGTGCAATGCTAATATTTATCCCAGTTCCCAATTTCTTGTCATCATCATATGCCTGTGTTACTCAAAAAAGCATAATTAAAGTTAACTGCTAAAAAAAAAAATGAGACCGAAAATTCGATACATGGGATAAATTAGCATGAGGAACAAATGGCTTTGCCAAATGGCCAAAATCAAAGAATATGGCAGGACAATAATATAAGAAAGAAAAAAAGCCATTCAACAAATTAAATCTAATTTGCACAATCTCAACTTCTTGTGTTCAGTGGCAAAAAAAAAAAAAAATTTGTGTCTGCTCTAAGGAGTCATTACATTACAAAAAAACTGAATAGGAAAAAAAAATAAAGGAGAAAAGAAAAATTTTCTAATTAAAAACCCTTATCTTAATATCTGTATATCTGAAAGCAATTTTGTTAACTTTAATTAAATCGCCATCGGGTATTTGGCCTGGTGGTAGAGTGCTGGACTCTTAGTTCCAGTATATCTGGACCATGAGGTCTTGGGTTCGACTCTCACTCCTTTGTAATTTATTTGTTTGTGTAACATTCTCTAGCTAAGATTGAGCTAGATAATCGTGTGGTATCGTGTGGTACGGTAAATAGGGAAGTCAATGTATTAGCACATTCTCTAGCTAAGATTGAGCTAGATAATCGTGTGGTGCGGGACTATTTCTCTCGGCGTTTGTAATCTCTGATTATTGATTAGTGAAAGTGATTATTTGATCTAAAAAAAACTTTAATTAAATCAAACACTAATTAAACCTTGATGTGAAAGTGATTATTTGATTAAAAAAAAAACTTTAATTAAATCAAACACTAATTAAACCTGCCAATGATACTAACTATGAAAAAATAACAAGAGTAAGTGAGCTTGGCGCTCATGACTTAAGAAAATGACCCAAATATAGTATCTATTAAAATAGTCATCATATATATATATATATCAAGGCAAATTATACAATATACCGATGGTGGAGTTTAGCAGATTATAAAATAGCTGAAAATTCATCACTGCTTTATAGCCTTAACCCACTCTATTAACCCACCTAAACCGACTCTTATAGTAGAAATCAATCACCTCATTAGTGATAGTTACCTTTGTTAGAAATTTTTTTCCCTTAACTACCAGAAAACATTCCATCTTAAGACGCTTGCCTATATCATCCTTTGAAGGTCTAAAGCCATCCTTTGAAGGTGTAAAGCTTTTATCTGAAGGAACTACCTCAATCCATTTAATAGGTGCCGAACGAGGCATACTCTCTCTATACCTGTAACATAGAAATCATCACCATTTTAATTCAATATATATGATACAAAATGTTATGAAGCCAATTAGAATTAACCCAAAATGAAAAAAAAGAAAAGAAAATATCTCTCATATATACAAGAATATGAAAACATTGATGATATTGATGGTTTCCTACAGATTTTTTTTTTTGACTTTTTAGACATTTGAGCATGGAACTGGCACCTATATATGATCAAATAAAATTGAAACACCATATATTAAATGAAGTTTATAAATTTTATTTTATTGACTTTCTATGGTACAATTTTTCTAAAATACATTTTTTGGTCATGTTTATGATTGTTAATATATTCAAATAGTTCTGGGTCTTGAGTTTTCTTGGTGAATATATTCAAATGCCAATGTATAAACTAAATTTAACAAAAACTATATGATTTTTGTAAAAGTAGAATATTAAATTAAACATAAATAAAAATAAAAAGAGAGGTGTTGAAAAGAACCAGGTGTATGAAAAATAATGTGGAGTAACGAAATTGTCAATCGGTTCCGCATAAAAGTGAAAGTTCATCTCGACCCCAACCATTGGTGTTTGGCAAGGTTGACCCTCTTTTATTTGAATGCCAAATTCCTTAAAAATCCTTGGAGGATTTCGGAATGTGTTTTCCTGTAGGAAAAAACAAATAAAATTTTTAGTGGCAATGATACTAGCTAGCACAAATAAATAAAAAAAATAATCTAAAACTAAGGGTGCATTTGACATTGTTTTTGTTTTCTGTTTTTGAAAACAAAACAGTGAAAACATGTTTGACAGACTGTTTCTGTTTTCAAAAATTTTCGAAACAGAATCAATGTTTTGGAAAAAAAGGTGGAAGCAAGAATTTTGTATTTTCATGTTTTTCCAAAACACTTTCAAAATACAGAAACACATTGATGAACAGTAACAAAAATGCTTTTTCACCAATATTTTTAAGTGAGATTAAATTCTATTAGGATTATCCTAAAAAGGGGTGCTTTTAGGATTCCGCTAGGATGTTGCCATCTAATCAAATCTTATCAAATTTGAATCATCATCAAATCCTACTATTTTATTAATTACTTAACCTCATTAAAAAAATTAGTAAAATTTATCAAAAAAAAGTCACTGTGCAAGTAAAAAAAAAGAAGTTAAAAATAAAATTTTTTAAAAAATTTATTCAATTTTAACTAAGGTTAAGTAATTATTCAAAATTTAATTAGATCTGGTAAGGTGTAAATTAGGATTTGATGATGATTCAAATTTGATTAGATTTGATTAGGTGGCACTATCTTAGTAGAATCCTAAAACCACCCCTTTTTAGGATGATTCTAATAGAATTAACACTCTTTTTTATTTAAAAACATGCAATAAAATTGTATATATCCAAACATGTTTATGTTTTAAAAAAATTGAGTAGCAAAAACAAAACGAAAAAGAAACAAAAACAAAAAAACAGGAAAACGAAAACGATGTCAAACGACCCCTAATACATACACACTTTTTTTTTCAAAAAATCAACCATGAGGTCTTCAAGATTTTGAATCTTTTCCTCTTCTACTAAAGTCTTTAGCTTCCCTATAATTGGGACTATTTGTTGAGGATCGTCTGTTCCTTCACCATTATTATCAATAATCTTGCATATCAAATCATTCAATGCCATCAATTGTGGCAAGAAAGACCTAATCAATTTTGATGTCTCTAATTTGGCAGATTCATCATTGTTGTTCTTAAAAATATTCTCAATTTTTGTGATAACAGAATTAACAATTTTTTTATGAGTCCTACACCAACTTCAAGCGGTCCAAAGTAAGCTGCATCAAATAATTTGAGACATTAATTAGTTTCTCAATGAAAAGGCCCTTGCTAAACCCTCAAACATAAACGACTCTTAGTTGAAGAGAATTTTTTAGACTCCAAACCTTCGTAGGACCTCACGTCTTCCAATTCTCTAAGTTCAGCCTCCAAGAGCTCCATATTTTTACACTAAATTTGTTAAAACAACAACAAAAACAGTATTAGATTAATTAGGTCTCCACTATCTTCTTGTGTGGGACTAAATATTTTATTTTATAATATAAAAAAACAAATATTGTATCGATTTTGATAAGAAAGCCTATTGAACTTCAAAAATTCGGAGGAACCCATATATATGGTTGTAATCTTATACATTATATATACTAAATAGTATTTGAAAGATCCAGGAAATTTATCAAAGACCCCTTTTGAGGATCGATGAGAAGGCTCTATTTGAACTTTTTTTATCCTTTTCTGTCTTTTCTCACTTGCCAAATT
Organism: Corchorus olitorius; assembly: GCA_001974825.2. Classification (NCBI taxonomy): domain Eukaryota; kingdom Viridiplantae; phylum Streptophyta; class Magnoliopsida; order Malvales; family Malvaceae; genus Corchorus; species Corchorus olitorius. Next base: position 5,163 of record AWUE01020224.1, on the reverse strand, counting down.
ACTAAGAAGATCCTAGGCTAGTTTCTAGCCAGTTTTTGCCCTTAAACCTTTTTTTGTAATTATCCTTTCATTTCACATAAATGTTATAATAAATCATATAACCCTTAATTATATAGAATTGTAACCTCTCTTCAGGCCTTTCATGTCCATATGAAGAAGAGAGTAAACTTAGTTTTTATTTAAGTGCTACACACTTTAGAGAAGGAAATAAAATTGAAGCTATTGCACCTGTCCATGTACAAACTAATAATTTTAATTTATTGGTAAATATGTTCAATGTTAATAGTATAGCCTTTTAAAGATGCAACACATTTAAAATCATAGTACTTTCGAAATTTCCTACGTATCAAACACTTTAAGTAGAATAGAAAAATATTCAAAGAAGTAGATTGCTGAACGCCCAACGCGCTAGCGTGACCCGATCCACTTGTAGTTTATTAAATGAACAATATTATTTCTAACAATTCTTGTTATGAATACTATTATATATTGTTAAAATCTCTGAAAATTAGCAGAAAAATAATCTTTAGATTTGAGAATTTGATGCAATTATGAAATTGTTTGAATGAGCTATGACTTCAATTTTTCTTGCTGCTAGAAGTTAGATTTATTGCTGTCATAAGTCAGATTTATTGCTGCCATAGGGATACAGTTGCTGACTTTAAATGTAGTAAAAGTCTCCCACAGTTGCAGCTAAATCTTTCCATACAGTGGCTAAGGCTGCGGAATTGTAAATATAGCCTTTGGGCAAAGGCTGCGGTTAGTTTCTTTATTGCTGCAGATATCTTTGCAGCCACAGCCCTAAAATGTTGAATTTCACCACTCCGGTACTTCGATTTATATAAGTTTGAGCATGAGAAGTATGATGATATATATGTAGTTGCATCGCTAGTTTCGCAGTCGCCGAAATCCTTCGAATTCGATGGCAATTGTGTATAGACCTGGCAATTCGTGTAATGACACGACACGACATGCCACGACACGAGATACGTTTAGCCGTGTTCGTGTTTGGCTTATCGTGTCTCGTGTCTGAATCGTGTTGGACACGTTTAAAATTATCGTGTTTCGTGTTATAATCGTGTCAAAACATGAATAACACGTTTAAGACACGAATGACACGCTATAGTAATCGGGTTAACACGATTACACGAAGACCTGTGACACGACACGTAAATGACACACCTAACTTAAAACCCTAACCTAATAATCTGATACCCATCCCCAATTCCTATTATTCTAACTTCTAATTTTCTTTTCTTCACTCCCTTCCTTTGCTTTGAGCCCGACGCCGCTTCCTCCCTCACCCTCAGAACTGCCGCCTCTGCTCCGCAACTCCGCCCCCTCTTCAGTCTGTGCGTCTTGTTATAAATTAATTAAAGAAAGATAAAGCCCTACTAATTATAAAGACCCTTAATGAAATTCCCTTAGCCAAACTACCCACAAGAATCAAAATATTGTATCGATCGATTAAGCTCAACACAATCAAAAATAGAAAAAAGAAAAAGTAGAGAGAAGGATCAAAGAGTACCACTTCGTCAACAATTGAATCTTCCTCTGTAAACAAAAATAACACCAAATTAAAACTGTTTAATGCATCGAGAAACAAGTTTTTAGAAAATAATTAAGTCCATTAAAACCTGAATAGTTTGTCGAATGCTTTTTTGATGATGAGAGTACCGTCGAATCCTTGAGTATGGAGGAAAGACTACTTCCCATCCCCACGTTTAATAATTAAAACAAAAAGAGTAAGGAAAAAAAAAGCAATTAAGGTAATATATGCTTTTTTAGGTTGCTAATTATTAGTGCTAGTATTTGTTTATATAGCCATCTCTCTCTCGATACTTGCGGCTCAATTTCGATAGAACCGACTATAAATTCTGGTTAATAAAAAAAGAAAAAGAAAAAGAAAAAAACATAACCGACTAAAAGATAAAAACCCTACCCTTCTCCATATAAAAACCATTAACCCTTACTACTAAAAATCACTCTCGTAATAATTTGCCTTAGATACGCGACACTGAAAGCTTAAAATCTCTCTTTCGTTGTTGTAACTTGTAAGTACTTTTTTAATTTTCTATCTATATCTATAGTTCTTCAGTTCATAGTGTATATAAGAATAAGAATTCTGTGATTATGTTGAAATTATTTCTTATATTTTCTTTGCAGGATCTGATTCTCTTATCTTCGGTTTCACCATTGTCCAAGCTCATGCAATGTTTTGATCACGGTTCGGTTTTAACTTTTCCGTTCTTAATAACTTTTATTTTTTTAATTGTAGCTTTTAGATTTTACGGGTTGAGTAAACTTGTAAAATATATTGGTTTATTAATTTTGTTTGGACGTCTATGGCAGGCGCAGCCCATGTGCCGGAGGAGATTTGTATAGACATTCTAATGAGATTATCTGTCAAGTCTCTTATTCGATTTAAAGTCGTATGCAAGTCTTGGAAATCTTTGATTTGTTCTCCCTACTTTATCGACCATCACAGTGATCGATCTGCTATTAAAGGTAACAAGATAGCCATCTTCGGAAAAAAAAGATTCCGACACACCTTCTTTCCACACACTTGATTTCAGCCCTGTTTCCTTAGGAGAAACAACGATGATTGAGCTCCCAAAAACAACTATTTTTGAATACCCAATTACAGGACGCAAAGAAGTCTTTGGAAAGCCTAGTACCTATGCTAAGCCCTTGAGTTGGTGTAGAGGGTTATTTTTGGTAGCAGTTAGATGTGATTACTTTAAATTGTTGCTTTGGAACCCATCGACTCGGGAACACATGCATGTCCCGAATCCACCATATTCCTATGAGTACAATTATAAGAAGATTACCGCATCTGCAATTGGATATGATTTCAGTGTCAGAAGTCATAAAATAGTTTTAATTAGCAAATATGGTAAATCTCGATATAGGTATTACCACATCGCAGTTTATAATCTTAAAGAAAATTTGTGGACATTCATCGATCTTGATGAACATTATAAATATGCTCATTACCGTACGGTCAGCATAGAGATCGGCGTTGTTAGGGTTTAGTTCGATCGCCTGCGAGTAGAGCTCGAGAGCAAGCTCAAAGCGGTCATCGATGAAAGCATCTTTGGCTTCAATCTCTATATCAGACGCCATTGCAAGAGGCGCGAAGCGAGACGAGAGAAGGAGAACAAGGAGCAAATAGAATGGCCTAGAAGAAGAAAAGAGGGGAAGGAGAGGAGAGATTATGAATTTTGAGAAAACTGAAGGAGAATACGAATTGACTTCGAGTGGAAACCGGAAATGCAACTCGAACTACGACATATTTTTCTTTTTTTAGAAAATCCTGAACCCTACTATTCAAATGAGATTCAGCTTGGACCTGGAGGGACGACTTATTATTCTTTTACTTTTTCTTTTTTTTTTTAATAAGTCTACGATTAAAAGTTAATAAATTTTATTTTTTGCAATTACAACTTTACCCCATATATTATTTGGGTTTGATATCTTTGTTTTGTAGTTGCTTGGATTATAATCCACAAATTTTAGATTAATTAAAATTAGAAATTTAGAAATGGTCAATTTTATTTTTTTAAAAAAAATAAGCAGCAATTAACAACTAGCCATTTTGAAAATCACGAGGAAAAGAAACTCCCATCTCATAGGCTAACCATAAGTGCTTCAAACCATCAGGAGCATCAAAAAGTAGCTCAAAATCATCATCCAACTTGCATGCACCATTCGCAAGCCAATTGATACAATGTAAAATTTGGACTTCACAAGTGGTTTTTTTTTTTTGACTAGTCTTTACTTCCACGTGCGTTGCACGTAACCCAAACTCGATAATCCGTCCAATCTAGCCGAACTCGACTTGATTAGAGAAATTAAACGACCGACGACCCAACAAACTCGTAATCCGAATGAACCGAGAAATTAACCCGGATGACCCAAAGATATTATAAACTAAAATTATATTTTATTCAATAAAATCCACATTGTTATAATTTTAACCATTCTAAACTATAATTTATTCGATAAGAATTATATTATTGTTATAATTTTACCTATTATGATTAAATTTGCTAAACTTCATTATATGAACAATTATTATATATGAATAAATACTAAATAAAGATTATAATTAGTAATTGTTTTTTACATGATGAATAAATAATAATAATTAATTAGTAATTTCTTGACAATTTTTCTATTAGGAAAGAACATAAATTTAGATATTATATTTAATATTTATTTGAACATATACCCCACTTCATACTTAAATTATGTATTTAATATTCAAAATTATTAATATATAAAGGGACACATGTCAATTTTTTAACCCGTATATGCAGTTTACTAAACTTAACCGATAGTGGATTGTAAAATAAATTGAATAATTAAAACACTAAATAAATTTAAGAATTAAACATTAAAAATTCAAGGCTGACCTAATTGATCCGAGTCCTAGACCCGAAAAATCCAAAATCCGAATGATCAAGAACCCGAGTGACCTGAGGTCAAAACCCGAACCAGCATGACCCTAAACCCAGCAAACCCGAGACTCGAATGACCTGAACCAAAATGAGCCGAAACCCGAATGACCCGAGAAAATTACCTAACACATTTGACCTGGTCCAAGATGACTCGAACCTGAAACCCGTCCAACCCGCCCAATTGACTTTTTTTTTTTGGCATCAACTCCTATAACTTTATAAGTCAAAGGAAGTAATTGTATGTTACTCTTCTTTTATTTTTAAAAATTTTAAATTCTTGTTATACACTCCAATACATTAAACTACCAATACGTACAATTCAAAAATAGAAAAAATCAATCACAATAATTAAATTTTAAATAAATTTTTAACTTAATTAGTTTTAAAAATATGAATAATTAATTATTAGGCACCTTCTTTTAACTTTTAAACTTGATAATAATACTTTTTATTAGTTTAAATTATAATTGAAATGGGTCCAAACTGCAAACCTACCAAAAAAGTCTCCAATTTTTTAAAATTAAAATGGTAAAAATAAAATATTTATAAAAAATNTTGAATTTAATTAAATAAAAATAGAGTTTTTAGTAAGAATAACTGTAAAAAGTTTATTTCTAAAAAAAAATTGTAAAATTTAAACAATTTTATTTCAGGAATAATTTTTTAAAAAATTGTAAATATATCTAAAGTTTTTTTAATT
>AWUE01020223.1:0-23186 GCA_001974825.2 Corchorus olitorius | reverse complement strand
ATCCCTCGAATTTTTGTTGTGGTTTCAGGGTAGTTAGGATTCAGCATCCCCTTGGCGTTCGAGTCGGTGGCGTAGGCTGTTATCACTGCTCTTAGAGGTACTTCTCACTACATGACGGGTCCCACTGGCATTGTCTCTGTTCATTGTTTCCTCGTGCCTTATTTCTTGATTACTAATTAACCATTTGGATTTGATTGGTTTTTGATTTATTAGAAAACTTATATTATTTCGTTTTTTTTACGATTCCGCTTTAGCTTTGATTTGAAAATTTCAGTATTTTAATTTTATACTTAGTTCATTTTTCTTAATTTTTGATCTGATGTTGACGCTTCGTGTTGCTTTGGAATGCGTGATCGGCCGGCACGTGTTTCGAGGTGACACGACGGTTTTCCGTGCTCGACTTTTGGGTCGGGGCGTGACAAGAGCTGACGGTTTCGGTCAGTTTGGGCGGTTTTGACTGCCTACTGCTCAGCCCTAGTCTTTCCCTACTCCCCCCATGAGAATTTATTTTCCCTCATATGATGGAAAGTTGGTCACTTTCCCACTTTTATTTAACTAGTCTTTACTTCCACGTGCGTTGCACGTGACCCAAACTCGATAATCCGTCCAATCTAGCCGAACTCGACTTGATCAGAGAAATTAAACGACCGGCGACCCAACAAACTCGTAATCCGAATGAACCGAGAAATTAACCCGAATGACCCAAAGATATTATAAACTAAAATTATATTTTATTCAATAAAATCCACATTGTTATAATTTTAACCATTCTAAACTATAATTTATTCGATAAGAATTATATTATTGTTATAATTTTACCTATTATGATTAAATTTGCTAAACTTCATTATATGAACAATTATTATATATGAATAAATACTAAATAAGATTATAATTAGTAATTTGTTTTTTACATGATGAATAAATAATAATAATTAATTAGTAATTTCTTGATAATTTTTCTATTAGGAAAGAACATAAATTTAGATATTATATTTAATATTTATTTGAACATATACCCCACTTCATACTTAATTATGTATTTAATATTCAAAATTATTTATATATAAAGGGACACATGTCAATTTCTTAACCCGTATATGCAGTTTACTAAACTTAACCGATAGTGGATTGTAAAATAAATTGAATAATTAAGACATTAAATAAATTTAAGAATTAAACATTAAAAAATTCAAGGCTGACCTAATTGATCGAGTCCTAGACCCGAAAAATCCAAAACCCGAATGATCAAGAACCCGAGTGACCTGAGGTCAAAACCCGAACCAGCTTGACCCTAAACCCAGCAAACCCGAGACCCGAATGACCTGAACCAAAATGAGCCGAAACCCGAATGACCCGAGAAAATTACCTAACACATTTGACCTGGTCCAAGATGACTCGAACCTAAAACTCGTCCAACCCGCCCAATTGACTTTTTTTTTTTGCATCAACTCTTATAACTTTATAAGTCAAAGGAAGTAATTGTATGTTACTCTTCTTTTTATTTTTAAAAATTTTAAATTCTTGTTATACACTCCAATACATTAAACTACCAATACGTACAATTCAAAAATAGAAAAAATCAATCACAATAATTAAATTTTAAATAAATTTTTAACTTAATTAGTTTTAAAAAATATGAATAATTAATTATTAGGCACCTTCTTTTAACTTTTAAACTTGATAATAATACTTTTATTAGTTTAAATTATAATTGAAATGGGTCCAAACTGCAAACCTACCAAAAAGTCTCCAATTTTTTAAAATTAAAATGGTAAAAATAAAATATTTATAAAAAATATTGAATTTAATTAAATAAAAATAGAGTTTTTAGTAGAATAACTGTAAAAGTTTATTTCTAAAAAAATTGTAAAATTTAAACAATTTTATTTCAGGAATATTTTTAAAAATTGTAATATATCTAAGTTTTTTAATTAAATTAGTAAAATGGTAAAAATAAAATAGGTATAAGGATATTAGATTTAATTAAATAAAAAATAGAGTTTTTATTTGAGTAAAACTATAAAAGTATATTTTAAAGTTCTAATATATAAAAATAAAAATTAAATAGTTATAAGGATATTAGATTTAATTAAATAAAAATAGAGTTTTTAGTTGAGTAAAACTATGAAAGTTTAAACAATGACATTTAAGAAATATATTCGAAAAATAAGGGTATAATGGACAAATATATTCGAAAAATAAGAATATAATAGGTGATTCAAAAGTTTTACAAAACTCGTACTTTTATATATAGTATAGATTAATTTTGTTTTTAAAATTCAAAACAAATCCTTAAAGAACACATGTCAAATCGTATGTGTAGTCTACTAAACTCCACTGACAGTGTATTGTATAATTTCCCATAATAATAACGAATTTTTATACAAAATTGTTTGAGCTTAAAAATTATAAGGTTCTCACCCTTTTTTCTTAGAGTTATTATTTGTTACACCGCCAGTGGAGTTTTTAGACTCCACAAGCGGGTTAAAATGTTTACAAGTATCTCATCCCATAATTAATTAGATTTTTAACATTTCAATTTACTCTATAAGAAGACACATGTTATCCTTCTAGATCTGCACATGCAGTCTGTTAAACTCTATACTAACAGTGAATTTGATAATAACTCTTTTTCTTATATACAAGCAAGAGTGGAGAATTATAATGTCAAATCATACTAATTATTGAAAGACAAATGAAAATACTTTATGGGTAATTATTCGATACACTGACAGTGTGAATTTTGGACTTTACAGGCAGGTTGTGGAGTTGACACATGTCCACTTTTTTAATTAATTAAATTTTAAATATTTCAATCTAGTCCCTAGAGGACACATGTCACCCTTCAGGACCCGCTTGTGTAGTCTGTTAAACTCCACTGACGGTGTATTGTATAATTTGCCTTTTAAATAAAGTATGGGTTTATATATAAGACATTTCCTGCGTTTTTTTTAATCGTTTTAGATTTTCCTTTAATTTCTTTTTATCCTTTAATAAGTATTGGACAATTCATTTAGCTTAAATGGGTATGGATATGTCAATATTAGCAAGAGGATTTTAATCTTTGATTAATGATAAATAGACAATTTTTTTTCTTTTTTAAAAAAAAAACATACTTTCAATCCGAAAAAATTTTTGTACATGAGTTTTGATGTTGTTTTACTTGAATGATTTTGAATGATTGAGTTTTGAAAGTTTGAAGGTTGAGAGAATTTGAGAGAATTAAAAATTTTGAAGTTTGAAGAAAATAAAGTAAATGGCAAAATAGTCCAAGGGGGGCGGTGGCTAGTAAAAGAGGGCGGTATTTAGTAATACCCTTTTTTTTACAAGAAATTCTCTATTTATAGTGTAATAAAAGTAGTTTAACAACCTTTATATATCCATTAAAAACTAATCCAAAAATTAGTTCAATTGTATTTGAATTCCTAAAGATATTGAATTAGTTTATTAACTTCCTTAATTAATAATGACTTTGATTAATTAGATTAAAATTGGCCCAAAATATATATATATCTGATAATAACCCAATTTCTATTTGTTGCAACTCAAATATAGTTGGGCCGGCCCAAATCTCATTTTAAACCAACAAAAATAAATAAATTCTGTATTCCATACTTGCAATTGCAAGGCGTAAAAAAGTTTACTTAATTAAGCAATATATGAGAAAAAGCATGTAGAATGCATGTCTTTTTTTTCGAAGGAATGCATGCTTGTACAAGTTCAAACCTTGGCAATCCCTCCATCAAGGTTTACAATTACAGATGTTCAATTTGTACAAGAATAATAGGATTCCATCAATTAGACTAATTATTCTGATCAAAGGATATATTTATTTTTTTATTAATATTTGCACCTACAGGAAAAAAGAAATTAAATGGCACACATGACACACCTGTAGGAGATAGGGAGATATATTATCCTTCAAGAATAAGTCAATAAATTCCATCAACCAAATGATATGCTACTGCAAGCAGAGTGGTCTTGAGCAGGTACTTGTGGTTTTGTCTTGCTAGTAAATTAGGAAATGCGATGAAGACTGGTAAATAAATTATGCAGATCCCCAGTGCAATTAGTTGAAGATAAATGGAGAAATGTGAATCAAAACAAGCAAAAAGATGAGAACCAATTGGAGTATAATTATATAGATAGATACAGAGATGGAACCATATACACATATATGAAACATGGTGTGAAGCTTCATATATGACAAGGTGCAAACCGAGAATAATTCTATCAATCAAATCAATGTGGGTCAATTTGGTTTTACTATTGCAAACCATTTATATCAGAGGTGAAAACTTGAGATGCATATATAAAATTATTCAAAATCATGGGCTGCATTCTCAGATTAAGCATTGAATTACTTCAACAATTCAACTATTGGTACTACTTTTGGCTTCAGGAAGCCATTACATTACTTTACCAAAAAAAAAATTAAACTTAAAAGAAAATAGAAAAGAAAGCAACACTTTGATCAGTTTCCCCCACTTTCCAAATCCAATTTTGGGACAATATTCTTCTTGCCTTACCTCTTCAATCTCTTCAAATCCAGTTTTGGGACAATATTCTTCTTGCCTTACCACTTCAATTTTTTCGGTCTCCAACGAGATCAAACTCTCAACGAATGCAAAAGCTCTATTATGATTTCTATGTTCGACGCCCGCTTGAAATTTGAGTTGAGATACTCTATCCTTGCCATTGTAAATGGCGAAACAACCATTTCCCTCAGGAACAAGTGAAACATTGAGATTAGCAAAACAAATAGGGTGACCAGGAAAAATGTCACCAAAAGTACTCATCCATTTCGACCAAGAATCCTTCACACCATGTTTCATCATGACCCAAATTTCATCTCTCCATCTACCATCTTCACGTATATGGTATCGAATACCAAGATGTCCTTCCATATCAAATAATTTAGGACAAATAGAGAAATCACGATCATCATAGTCAGCGGGCTCTGGAACCACCATGAACATATTCATAGAAAAATCAAAGTATTCAACCGAATAATCAATCGCATAATCATCATATCTACGAACTATCACCCAATGTGGTGCTCCATTAACAACTATGGGATGAGCCAACATTAAACTCAACAATCTTTCTGGTATTTCCCTATCTTACGATTTTTTAATAAATTAATTGTTATTTAATTATTATTTTTTGTGATTTTTTTTTTTAAAAAATATGGGCGCAGAGGCTGTATTAGACTTAAACAAAGCAATCGAGTTGGAGCGTAAAGCATCCTTGCTTAAAGCGTGAGTATACAAGCTTGATTCCAATGTTTTGTCCCCTCCAGTGTGCATTATTAGGTTTGAGAATTGATAAAATAGATTAGATCATGATTCACTCTTTGTTTCTGATGCCAAAAGCCTTTATATTAATACGTTAATATATTAATGTAATGAATGCAGTAAAGCTTTAGAGACTGGCGCTCTTTTGGCACCTGGAGAGTCAAGATTCTCAAAATTGATCAAAGAATGTCAAGAGCGTATAGCAGGTAAATAGTCTTTAAGAAATAGATTTATCTACAAATGGAGTTCTATATGATCTTAATGACCTTTATGCCTTTGTTTAGAGAAAACTGGTGAATTACCCAAGCAGTCTGCAAAAGAAGTTAAGCCCGAACGAGCTCCTGTAGCGGCACCACCCAAACCAACTCACTGGTTTGTGCCAATGCATTCTGTTTATGTCAGCATTATACATGATTACTGATTTGTAGTTAATTTGGTTAACAATGTTTGTATAGGCACCAGAAACTGAAGGAAGTCGTTGGAACAATAATATTTGAGTTTTACCAGAAACTGAAGGAATTCGTTGGTACAATATTTGCTAAGGGAATACCCCGAGAATTGGTATGATCTCTTGGTTTTGCTAAATTTCACTCCAATTACTACTATGAGTTTTAGACTTTCCTTATCCCTTTTCTCATGTTTATCAGACGGAACGACTAGTGCAGATGGCACGATTAGTGCTAGGTCGACCGAAAGATGATAGATTCATCGTGGTCACATATAACATTCTTGCAGAAGGGTATGATGTCGATGTAGATGGTGAATCTAAACATGGTGGGTGGGATTACCGTATAGCATCTTTGCTTTTAGAGATTGATGACTATGATGCTGATATTTATTGTTTTCAAGAGGTGATTTCTTTTTATTCCTAATATATTATGATTTTATATTGCTCTTTTGCTTTAATTTACGGCATCTAATAATGAACTTGGTTATCAAATATTTTGCAGGTGCAAGACAATCATTTTGAAGAGTTTTTAAAACCTGAATTAACAAAACGTGGTTATTCGGCTGTATACAAGAGCAAAAGTAACAAGGTAAAATTTTTATTTTATGTTTTTAGTTATAGTAGTACTTAATTAATGGTGATTGCAAATCAATTTTGGTTTGATTCCAATTCTTTGGTTATAGAGAATATAACTTTTACATTTAGATGAGTTCGATTCCATACTAGATTTAAACTCCAATTCCTAACATTTTATTTGAATAATATTTATTTATTTATTTATTGCTTATACACAGATATATTTAGGAATAAAGATAATTCACTTTTAATATATATTATAATAATTAATTAATAGAAATTTTGAGAGTGAATTAAAAGTACTTAATGCAAATTCTGACTCTGAGGGATCTATATGTGTCATTAAGATAACTAGACACTGTCCTGTTCTCACTCACTCATTATTTGCGGATGACTCATGTTCTTCATGGAGTATTGTCTTGCTTCTAGATAAGCTATGAATCTTGAGAAGTCTAGCATGGTTCTCAGTGCAAATGCTTCAGACAGCCTAAAACAAGTACTGGCTAGTATGTTGAAAATTCCAGTTGCAGCAAATCCAGGAGTTTATCTCAGAATTCCATCATTTTGGGGAAAAATAAAAATTGCAGCAATGGCCTATATCTGATAAGGTGCTGTTAAAAATGCAAGGCTGGAAGCAGAAGATTCTGTCGATAGGAGGCAAAGAAGTTTTATTGAAAGCAGTTGTGTCAGCCATTCCAACTTATTTCATGGCTTGCTTTAAGCTTCCTAAGAAACTAAGTGATGATATACAAAAAGGAATGTCTCGGTTTTGGTGGGGTAACAATGGCGACAGAGTTTACATTGGATCAATTGGAAAAGACTAACTAATACCAAAAAAGGAGGTCTAGGCTTTAAAGAAATGGAGACTTTCAATAGAGCTTTGCTTGCAAAGCAATTTTGGAGGCTTTTAATGGAGCCTGATGCTCTATGGGTGCAGGTATTGAAAGGGCTTTATTTTCCTTAGAATAAGCCTTTAGATGCTATGAAAGGACCTAGAGCTAAATGGGGTTGGGCCAGTCTTTTGGAAGGGCATGATGTCATCAAAGATGATCTGGATAATAGGAAATGGCAAGTCAAATTCTATTTGGGATGACAGCTGGGTTCCTGGTCTTTAATGTAAAAAATTGAATCCTTCATGTGCTGCTGGTACTTATTTTCCAGCTAATGTTGTAGAATGGATTGATACTGAAGAATGTAGCTGGAATGAAGATGCCATTGGGCAATGGATAACAAATGAAGAGAACAATATGGTGCAAAAGATCCCATTGAGTTCTTGTGACATTGATGACCGTATAGTTTGGCCTCATGAGAAAGATGGAATTTATTCTGCTAAGTATGGATACCAGGTTTTGAAAATTGGCTTGGCGGGAAGGCCACCGCGACATCACTTATGAAGTTGATGCTAAGACAATCCTTGATCTCTTACTGTCGGACGATATGGAGATACATCCTTTGGGGTCTCTTTTATTGGATATCAGGGAAATGCTCAGGTGGGATTGGCGGTGTAAGGGTCAACATACTCTCCGGGAGGGTAATTTCTGTGCCGATAAACTATCCAAGATGGGATGTGATTTGGATGTAGACTATGAAGTTTTCCGAGAACCTCCTGCACAAGTGATTGAAGCGGTCCGAGCTGATGAGAGGGGAGTGGCTTTTCCCCGGGGGTTTGATCTAGAATAATTGTTCTTTCATTTCTTTTTTCACCAAAAAAAAAAAAGGAGTTTGTGGATAAAGTTCTGCAGAAAGCTACTTCTTCTCATAGTGTAGATAAAGAGCTTTGGAGAGCTATATGGAAGCTTAATGTTCCTCCTAAAATCCAGCATTTTATATGGAAGCTATGTTCTGGTGCCATTGCTGTCAAAGCCAATTTAGTTAGAAGGAAGGTTATTGAGCACATGTTGTTTGGATGTCCCTAGGTCAGATCAGTCTGGTTCTCAGGATATTGTGGAATGCGAGTTGAAAAGGATCATGTAAATAAAGTTGATGACTGGATGACATTGATCTTCATTGATAGATCCACAAGATTAAAGAGAAAATTTGAGATAGCTTATAGATGTTGGTATGTATGGAAAGGAAGAAATGAAGCTACTTTCAATCATAATAAAGATGTGGAACTGGGTCTGTTATTAAGAGATTGGATAAAGTCATTGCTGAATGGTGGAAAGTGACTGAGAATACTAAACAGAGCAAAGACATGCGGACAAAAGAAAAAGTGACAGAAGAGGTAAAATGGAATAAGCCAGAGACTGGTGTGGTGAAAATCAATTGTGATGGTGCATTTAGCCTATCTGAAAGTAAAGCTGCAATTGGCATAGTGGCTCGGGACAGTACTGGAAAGCTTATTTCTGGATTTGCTAAGATGGTGAATGCTGAAGATGCTAAAATAACAGAAGCTCTGGCCATACGAGAGGGAATAAAGTTAGATTTGCAGTAAAAATATGAGAGGGTCATTGTTGAAAGTGATGCAGAGACTGGGATTAAAGCATTGCAGAAAAATTCTAGGACAGCAAGTTGGAAGATTTCAGCTCTTATGGCAGATATTCAATGGTTCATGAAGAAAGTTAAGGATGTGAGTTTTCAACATGTTAAGCGACAGGCGAATTTGGCTGCTGACTAGGTAGCTCGGCAGACTCGAGAGGGGATGATCTCGCATGAGTGGGTTGAAAGACCATCATCTTCTTTGGTTTATATTATAAATAAGTTTGTTTTGGTTAACAGGAGTTTTAGTACAGATTCTCATTCTGTTATACCTCTATAGTATCTTTGTTTTTGCTTGTTTGATGACTTTTGTTACTTGGGTTGTATCCCCTGTACTCTTGTTGGTTCTTATTTCAATAAATCACTTCTGTCTTCTGGCAAAAAAAAAAAAACAGAAATAAAAGAACTAAACGTAAATAACTTTTTATCTTATTACTATGAATTAACAAGAACAAAAGCGTATTTTTAAATATAGTAAACAATTTTTTTGAATATTTTATATATAATATCATTCAATCTCTTGCAGATTCGCGAAGAGTTTGCTTTCGAAAATGAGTTTTTTGCTGCTTTGGAAGATAACTTACCACGTGTTAGTGAGGGATGTGCTACCTTTTACCGTCGTAAGCGGTTCAAATTCATCAAGCAAGATGAGGTAGAAAATCTCTAAACTAAGTAATATGACTCTCTTATATAATAATATGTAGTTATGACTAATAACTTCTGATTTTAGATTGACTATAAGATGGACGCAAAGTTAAGATTAGAGGGACACGAAAAGGAGAAATTGCTCACACCATTATTAGATAAGGTATTAGTGAACTCAAATTGTGGTTTTATTATGTTTGTTTTCAATGGAATCATTTACTATACTAGATAAATCAACTTCCTCTTCTAAATCTTTATTTGGCTTTTGCTTTGTAGGATAACATCGCACTCATTCTTGTATTGGAGGATTCAGAAAATGATAAATCTCAAATTTGTGTGGTATTAAATTTATTTTATGTCTAGTAGCATTTCATATTGAATTTGGGCAAACTTATTAAGTCATGGTTTACACAGGCAAATACACACCTCATTGCAGGTAAAAGAGAACGCCTTGCAAAACTATTTCAGGTTTTTACTTATTTTCCCTTCCTGATTGTGTCTATATATCATATCATATATATGTTCATAAAAGATCGAGATTTTAACAATATTTCCCCACTCCTCCAACTTCAAGGCTGAAACTCTTGTTAAGAGATTGGAGCGTATCACAAAGCGAGGCAATCTTCCTCTAATAATTTGTGGAGATTTCAACTCCTATTCTGGAAGGTTAGTTGTGACATGGATTTACTCAGATAGTTATTAGTGATAGTTATTATCTTTTTAATCTTGCAACTGAGTTTGTCCAATCTTTTCTTTGTTAAAAAAGAACTTTTCCTTTTTTATCATTTTTAAAGTTGTTTAAACTTTTGTATACTGAATTTTTTTATACATATACATATATATAAGAATGCAAATGTCAATGTCTAATTCTTGATTAACAATTGCAGTGTACCTTATGATTTTCTACTCGGTAGACTCGATTCAAATTGTGTAAAGCTCGACTTTGATGAACATGGTTTCTTTAACAATAGCGAGCTAAAACACGAATTGAATTTGGTAAGATTACTGTTTTTTTTTCCATGATACTTATACTTTATCAAATGAGAATATATATGCTTAAATAGTGTGTTTTTTTTTTCAATGCATGTGATTGGTAGTAAAAGGCCCAAACTTTGTTGAGTTGCTGGTTTTTTTTTTGGTAATTAAGTGAATTTCAAGCCATTTTGATCATAGACTAATCCTTTCTCGGATCAGGAATGTGAAAAGTTAAAACTTTCATAATAAATAAGCTTTTAGGAGATCGAACTTGTAATCTCACGCTTATCGGAATGAAAGTTGCTTTAACATGTTAACCAATATTTGTTTGTGTTTTTCCTTAGTGCTGTTACTGTTGTGCTCTTCATGAATTATCACTCTCTTTATTGAATCATATCATTTTTTTAAAAAATTATCTGTTTTTGTTTATTTTATTTTTACAGGAGAGTGCATATGCATCATTGCATCCCGATATGAAGGAGCCTCCCTATACCTCCAAGAAAAAATATAAGGAGACCCTGGATTATATGCTCTTCACAAGTATATTTTCTCCCCACAAATTCAAGTATAATTTTACCGCTCTTTGATCATTTTCCCTAGTGTTTATTTTGTGGTCTTTTCTTTAACAGGAGGTCGTTTTACGGTTGACAATGCAAGGAAAATTCCTATACCTCCACATTGTGATGGTAGTAGCCAAAAAGAACAAGAAGGTGGTGGTTCATCATCTAATGAGTTGAAAGGGGCGTCCGACCATGTAGCACTAGTGACAAGATTCAAACCGGTCAAGCCTATTGTAAGTTTAATTAAGACCTTTAATTCATTAAGTTTGAAGTGTATTGTGTCAGGTGGGGTTGTAACATAATCTGAAAAATAGGGTCTAGCTCTCTGGCTCAACTAACTGAATATGAATTATTGTGAGCATAGTGTAAAATTAACAAGTTTAATTCCTCTTAACTAATTATTTTACTAGGATGATATAATATTAGTAGTTGACCAAAGGGAAAGAAAGACCAATAGGATAAACATTCTGCCCAATAAATTTGGCATGACTTGGAATGGAGTTGATGTGCCATAATTCCTATTAGAACTTTGCTTGATGCCTGGTGGGTGCTTCCTCATTGGAGACAATTGCTGGCGCCACTTGATTTATATGATTGCTTTAGTATCACTCTAAAATTGACCTTGTAGTTTTCGCCTGCTTAATTGTTCGATGCATAAATCATTTGCTGGTCATGGCTCTTTTTAGTTTCAATAATTGACCTTGGTCCATGTCAAAATCTCTAAAGAACTAGGGCATGACTAAGATATCTAATATGTCAAAATAATAAGTGCTAGAAGGATGCTTGCTTAAGTTAGTACTGATAAATTGTAAATGATCATGGTTTATGCTTTTGTTTTAATTACCTTGTGCTTTTATTGTGCACTCCCTTGGGCCGGTATTTGTGATTAATGTTCAAATTGGCAGGGTTTACGAATTTTGCTTGCTTGATGAAATGGCATCTTCAGTGGACGTCGGGGTTGGCAATGAGTCAATTCTTGTGGATGAAGAGAGTTATGTTGTTTGATATGGTTAAGGATGGAAGAATGCTAGGTATGTGAGATAAGAATTTTAGTAAAATAATTCTGGATGTCTTACCCCATACAAGTAATATATGGTTCTTCTTCTATCTATGTCTTGTTCTTAATGATCCCTTTTGTTTGTCCATTAATATACATACCGGCGCCTTAGTTTGTGATCTAGATGCAGAGTGAATGGAGTTTTTGGTTGCTTGTGGCAAATATGAAAAAACATATGGTATTCATATCTGTTGTCTTGGGTTAAAGTATACTTGAACTTTTCTTTTGAAATTAAAATTTTTCATTGCATCTAAAATTATAGAATCAATAACATAAGCCATTTATGAATTTGTAATTGTATTGTCAATTTCATCAATTGGCTAATTGAATGCAGAAAAGACCATGATGGTTTTAATTTTCTGGTTTTCCGTGGCTTATATTCAATGAAGATATTATCACAGGAAATGGAACATGAATGTATATCTAGTCAAAATGATATGATCCTAAGTGCAATATTCTTTAGAAACCAACAAGAATCCTTCAAGAAAACATTTTTCAACTATTTTTATCATGACTACATCTACAAGTCTTATGAGCTAATGCAATTTAGTTAGACCTGGAAGATCAATGATCGTGCCTTTGGAAGTTTGCAGGTAAGAACATGAATCTACTCTATCTTATAAGACCATGTCAATATTTAGCACATCAATCTTTCTATCTTTTGCACTAAAAAAAAAAAAAAAAAAATTCTATCTGTACTTCTCAATTTGCAAAATCTACTCTATCTGGAGGAGATACGTGTTTTGAGCTTTTGAAACTGCTGATAGAAACGTATTTAATAACCCAGATGACACTGTACACTAAGGTTGCAATTCCCTAATCATATGCCTGACCAGGCCTAGGGCAGGACAACCAATAAACATGTTCGTTTGCTGCTAATTTGCAATTCATTTCTGATCCCAAATATTTGAGCCAAAAAAAGGCTTCAAGTTATTCCTCATTCTGCTGAACCTCTCCATCTGTATTTTCATGCTACAAAATATGGCTTTGCATGTTAAAATGATTAATGAATAGGCAAATAGCCTATGCTAGCTTTTTTCATTAATAAATTCCAAATAAATGTAAATCAACTAAGGCTAACTCAAACTAACTCTTCAATTTCTTCAAGAATTATCATTTTTGTTTTTTTCCCTTCCATTTAATTCCTTCAGATTTCAGCTCTTCAGTGAATGAACCCGCAAGAATTTATGCAGGGGCACCCCTCAAATCCTCAAATTTTCGAACAGACAGAAACCAGGTACCCAATTGTTGAGCTATCATCATAAATTATGGTTCGCGCCATAGAGAGTCCAATCTCATGCTAATTGAGCTTAAAATTGAACTTGAATTTTTGGTTAAACTGAGAATTTCTGATGATTTTGTGGTTACGTTTAGGGAAAAAACCAGGTACCCAATTGGTGAGCCAGCTCATAAGGGAATCTATTTTATTAATTACCTTTCTTTTTCATTCTGGTAAATTTGTTTCTTGAAGAAAGAGTTACTGCTTTTTGATAAAGAATTTCTAGAGGAATTCCAATTTTGATAGTATTCTATTAGACTTGGAAGGCAATTTGATGACTAAATTCAGCTCTGGAATTGTAGGTTTTATTTGATTCACCGCATGTAGCAACGCAACATTGGGTGATGTCATTCCTTTTATTCGTATGGAGATGCTATATTACATTTTGATCAGTTCATGTAAATAGGGGTTGGCAGAGCCTTCCATAAAAGATGCATATGGTTTGTGTGTTCAGAAAGGGGCCAATCGTGTGATTGGAAGCCCATTCTTTCTTCCCTGGAAGGCATCGGTACCGGTTAGGTAATTATGCTTGCTATCTGATAACTTGACAAAGAACCAATGTTGTGTTGAAAGAAGTTTGGTTAATTCCGTGCTGTCCAACAATGGATTCCCAAAGCATCATCTGCTCCTGAGAATATAATTAAGAAGCCTAATTAAGATCAGGGGATGTAAAAGTCTTAGGTCATTATGGTTGGGAGTTTGATACATATTAAAAGTCTTAGTACTAGCAGCTTGATGAGCCAAAAGGTTTTTCTGATAGTTTTTCTTTTACTTGTTTGACTCTCATGATGCAGTGGTATTAAACTTGAAATATTTAGATTTTTTGATTGATCCACAAATTGACCATGAGAAGGTTAAATACTGATCAGTTGTTCATTTTGCTAGAGTGTCTCTGGATTCTAGTCCTAATTCTGTGGTGTTATTGGATATTATTAACTGTTTTATCGGATAAAAAGTCTCACCTTCTACTATTTGCACATTATTTTACCACTATTATCTTCCTTTCTGAAACTGTAAGTTACTATATAAGTACTACCTGTATCACTTTTTCCAACTTTTTCATGGGTCAATCTCTCCAGGAACCTAATATTAGCACACAGAGCTTGGAGTCTTTATGTTTAATCAAGCACTTTGATAGGGAAGTTGCAGAATCATCAGCTATGTTTGGAGCATTTTCCTTGATATTTTGGACTTTCAGATTGATACCCCGTCTAATGTATGTGTTCATCTTGGTGAGTGCAGATGATGATAATTACTTCGTATCAGTTTTTACTGAACTCAAATGACATATTATTTGGAGCAGTTTCCTTCATATTTTGGAGACTCAGATTGATGCCCCTTCTAATTACTTGATATGATCACTTTTTACTAAACTCAAATTACATTTTTATTTGGCTGAACATTTATATATATATATATATAATTATAATTTTAGCTTTTACGTGCGTTGCACGTGGCCCAACATGTTTTAATTAAATATTCTTACGAAATTTTGATATACAATAATTTTGATAACCTCCCTATAGATTATACACTATGTTCAATTTCATATCCGTTTATGCAACCACTTTAGAACAATCGTTTTAAGCAATCATCAAACATAATAATGAAAATAATGAAGAAACGAACTTACTCTTTTCTGTCTTTTTTTATATGATCCAATTCGTTTTATTTCTTATAGTATGCTTATTAGTTATCTAATTATAAAACATATTATAAATAAATTGAATAATCATATTCATTATCATCGCTAACAATTTGGATAAGTAGTTATAAATATTATATGTTATATATATAATATACGAAAAAAATAATATATAGTATAAAATTGGATTGGTTCATAATATAATAATATATATAAAACATAAAGTCTAATTTGTTCTATATAATCTATGCGATTTTGTCTTATTTTCATAGTTGTATGTGTTGTTTTACCCCTATATTTCTCATATCTGCTATTTTAAGTCCATTTGGAGCTATATTTTAGGAAGATGAAGATTTAGAGCCATTTTGGATCAATTTGGAGAAATGTCTCATTTCGGCCCAGCAGGCCCATTAAACCCGTTTTAATCCATTAAATCCAAATTGTCAAGTCAGATGTCTTGAAATCTAAATATGATATTCTTAGGCCCAATTTGTTAATATGAAAGCCCAAAGAAGGAGTTCAAGTCCAATCAGTAAATTATGATGCAGTAATGATTGATGCCTGATGCAGCATTGTTAAATTATATTTAAAGGAGGACTTCACAAGAGCAGTTTTGGAAGAAAATTCATAACTTTTGATACATAACTCAGAAAAAATGCAAATGAGGTACCGTTGGAAAGAGGATTCAAAGATCTACAACTTTTATTTTTACCTCGAGACCTAATTCTACTGTTTCGGCGGACGACGATTTTGCCCTTGAAATTTCTAGACAGAATTGATCTTCTGCTAAACCGACTTAGAGAAAGTTTTGGACGAAAATTCAGATGCTAAAGATGATGTGGAGCATTCCTATTGGCCACGTTGGATTCTAATTAATGAGGATAATCTAAATTTTCATTATTTTAATAATAGAATAATTAAAATAATTTTTAATAATGGTAATTTAGAAATATTTTTATAAAAAAGGGTACAATACACTATATATAAAAGTACGAATAAGGAGAAACTTTATGTTTTCCGATTGTACCCTTATTTTTTAAATATATCTCTAAATTACCATTATGAAATAATATTTTAATTATTCCACTGAATTTAGATTATCCTCGTTAATTAGGATCCAACGTGACCAATAGAAATGCTCTACATCATCTTTAGGATCTGAATTTTCGTCCAAAACATTCTCCAAGTCGGTTTAGGAGAAGATCAATTTTGTCTAGAAATTTTGAGGGCAAAATCGTCCACCGAAACAGTAGAATCAGGTCTCAAGGTAAACATAAAAGTTGTAGATCTTGGAATCCTCTTTCCAACGGTACCTCATTTGCATTTTTTTGAGCCTTGGATCAAAAGTTATGAATTTTCTTCCAAAATTGCTCTTGTGAAGTCCTCCTTTAAATAAGATTTAACAATGCTGCATCAGGACTGAATCATTACTGCAACATAATTACTGATTGGACTTGGACTCCTTTTTTGGGCTTCCATATTAACGAATTGGGCCTAAAAATATCAGATTTAGACTTCAAGACATCTAGTTTGGCAATTTGGGCTTCATGGACTCAAACGGAACTAATGAGGCTACTGGGCCGAAATGAGACAAAATCAATAGTTTATCCAAATCTATACTATATATATATATATAAATACGAATAATGGAAAACTTTATATTTTCCGATTGTACCTTTTTTTCAAAAATATTTCTAAATTGCCATTACCTTAAAAATCACCATTACTTAAAATTAGACTTTTCTGTTTTATATATATTATTATATTATTATTGACCAACCCAATTTCTACTATATATATTATTATTTATTTATGATTTAATTTGAAGTTTAAATCTTACTCAAACTAATTTAGATATATATTTCTAACTACTTATCCAAATTATTAACGATTATAATAAATATGTAGCATAAAAAAAAAACGATGATGATAAATATATGATTGTTGCATTTGTAATTTTGGTATCATTTTTCTTATACGTATGTCCATAAGGTACCATGAAAAGAGTTTGAATTTTTCTTTTTCCATTTTAAAATTTCTGTTATTTTTGCAGTTATAAAAAAAACTAACTGATCAGACCAAAATCATACATTTTTTTATGGTCATTTTCCTATGCTTTTTGCGTATTTTATGCTTGATTATGCCTTATATTGGTTATATTTGTGTTCATAGGTGTTGACAAGAAGAAAAGTGCAAAATCATCAATTTTGTGCCTTTGTAGAGTCTTTTTGGATGATTTATGACACAAATATTTTCCAAGGAAGTTTTGAATGAAGAATGGAGCCAACATGTTCGTGATTGAAGAGCTTGAAGAGTCAATTTTATGCTTATCAAAGTCATAAAGTTGATTGCTTGGTGTTTTCAAGGCAAAGGAGCAAAGACAAGTTCAAGGCAAGAAGACATGTCAAGGTGATGAGCTATGACACAGCCTATCTGGGTGATCAGGCGAAACACATGGGTCTTCAGACAAACCATGTGGGCACCCAGCTGGAGTCGTGACATTGCTCACCTGGGTCTCAAGCAAACCACATGGGTGTTCAGAACAACCATGTGGGCGCCCAGGTAGAGTCGGGGACAGCCAAATGCAGCCCATCGTCGACATTTCCATGTCACTTCCTCTTGAAGCTTCTTTAATACTTTCCAGATTTGGCGACAGTTCGGGAAAACAACCATAACTTTTGATCCAGAGCTCCAAATGAGGTGTATGAATATGTGTTGGAAAGCTAACTCCAAGAGCTACAACTTTCAAGTTCTGGTCGAAGCCTAGATCTGACGTTTTCATGGACGAAAATGCCCCTGAAGTTCGCGGATAAAATCTGTCTTGGGCCTGACTTGCGTTTTTTATCAAATTGAGCCCATATAACCTATTTGGGTAAGTTTGAAGATATGGAGAACAGCCCAGAACGTCCCTGGGGTTAGTTTAAGTCATCTAGAACTCTAAATTAAACCCTAGGCAGCCCCCTGTATATACCCTCTTATCCTAGAAACCCTAGGCAAGTTTTTATCTCTTTTTATTCTTAGGAGTTGCGGTTTTGGAGAGGAGGCCGCCGCCTCCCTCTTCTCTTCCTATTTTCTTTGTAAGTTTTCCAGCCTCTCATGGATTGGAAACAATCCATGAGTAGCTAAACTCTTATACTTCTTTTCCTTAGGTATTTTTGATCAATGAATCTATGGTGAGACTTTTGTTCTTAATAATTTGATTTTTCTATTTGAATATGTTTCTTATCCCTGTACTTCATCTTATGTGTTCATGTTTTGATGGATTTGGTGCGCAACATATCTTGAGATTTATGAATGCTATAGTTAGATTCAATTTAGCTTGAGTCAAACTAATATTGGTCCAAGTGACAGTTGTAATTCTAGGAGTCCTAGGTTCAATGGGATTATCAAACCTTGTTGAAATCTATAGGCCGAGATGGAAATAGATGTAGATGAGATTGGTTATGATTTATCATGCATGTGGAAAAGTATAATCTTAATGCTTGTTCTAGGAAGGGGTGAAACCTAGATCAGAACAATAGAAATTAGTTTTAGCGAGATGTGAATTAATTTTGTTAGCATGTTGGGATTTGCTGCTGCATCAGGAGCCTATTCCTAGACCAATTATTCAAGTGGAGTTGTTTAAGATATTAAGAGGATTACTTTATTTCAATGAAAATTGATGTCTACGTCTTAGGCTATATATCGATTTGGAATAATTTATGATTCTTAATTGATTGCAATTTAAGTCAAATTCATGCTCTGTGTCTATGATCCATGATTTATTTGATCAAAATAATTACCTAAAGGAGAAGAAGTATGTTTTTAATCAATTGCTTTTCTTAAACTATTTTCTTAATCTTTAGTTTAATTCTATTTTATTGTTTTCTAGTTTAATTTAGCTATTTTGAAAAACCCATAAAAATCCCCTTTGGTAAGACTTTCTTTAGTGTAATTTGGCTTTAATTAGTTTCCACTTTCTCTGTGGGATTCGACCCCTACTTGCCCTAGCTATTAGTTATTGGTTTGTGGGGATTTATTTTGTGATTGCTCAACGACTCGGTCACTAATGTGTAAGTATGATATTGACAAATTCTTGTCATGCTTTGAGAATTTCATTTTCCTTTATCACTCTTTTTAACTTATTTTCTTCATTATTTCCATTACTATGTGTGATGATTGCTTAAAACAATTTTCCAAAAGGAGTTGAATTTTTAAACGTATAATCATACTATAAGAACTAAACCGGATTAGATTGCAAAAAGGAAAAAAAAAACCAAAAAAAGAGTAACTTATTTTCTTCATTTTTTTTTCAATACTATGTTTGATGATTTCTTAAAACGATTTTTCAAAGGAGTTGAATTTTTAAACGTATGTACGAATTTTGATGATTGTTTCCTTTTGTTCTTATTAAAAAAATTCTATGTTTGAAATTGGGAAAGAAATTTAGGTATTGGGTGAAGGTGTCTGGATTATCATACCGCATTCTTGCATAATCCTTTAAATTTAGTGTTTCCTTTGATATTTGAGTTACGTAACACTTTTTTCAACATTGTTCTATTGGAAACATAAAATAAATTAATTATTTTGTGTGATTTGACCATTTATACCGTTACAAGATTGTGAATTTCATATTTTTTTCCCACAACTAGAAGAAATGATTATACTACAATGGGATTGGAGGTTAAATGCAAAGGACAAGGGTTAAACGTGAGCTATTGAAACTTCTTAGAGAGAGAGAGAGGCTCATCAATCAAATAGAGAAGTTCATGTGATCAATAATAGAGCGGACCATGAGATAAGGGCCCCGAGTTTTTTGTCTGGAGGGGATTCTCTTTGATATTGGAGTTTGTAGGATATTAAGGTGTTCGGAGATACTGAAGTTAGTGGGGTCTTAAGGTGTTTAGAGAGCTTAAGATCTAAAGAGCGGAGATAATGAACTTTTACCTTATGTGTGGAGTAGTTCTCTCTCTATATATAGTGTGGCTTTGGGCCGTTCTATATAGGCTCGATATTACCCCCAAGATATGAGGGCGGTTCTAAAATGATTGCAAAACGGCTATGAAACTGAGCGTCAGGTGGGCAAGTTGGGACGATCTGAGCTAAACAGGCTTACCGACCGCATAACTTGATAGTATCGAACGTAAGGGTATTCGATCTGGATGTATACTCCATGTGGAGTGTGTTGAGTCGTAGAATGCTCAATTTGGTAATGCGCCCTTCTGTCGAACTGTATGGTGCTCTATGAGATAAATGAGAGATATGCTATGAATGCCGAAAAAGGGGAGTGCTCAATTTTTGAGGATTGAGTAGGAGAATGCGCTCTAGAAATGATGGTGGATAGGAGAACTCGAGTTGATAAAGTACTCCGTGGAGGAATACCGAACGAAAGAGCTCAAATAAACAATATGCTCCATAGTAGGTTGGTGAACATGATAGCACTCAAATTGATAATGTATTATTTGGAGTAATGTTGAATGAATGGAGCTCAAATTGATATTGTGCTATGTGGAGGAATGCTGAATGGAGGAACTCGGTGTGATAACGTGCTCTAAATACTATCGAATGGAGGAGCTCAATTCGAATATGTATATACTATCAAAGGGAGGAGTTCAATATGAATTATATATATTTGTACAACTGAACGAACGAGCTCAATCTGTGAATAGAAGAGCTTAATATAAATGATTTTTATAGTATTAAATAGAGGAGCTCAACTTGATAATGATATATAATTTTATAAAGAGATTGTCGAAATTTCATACCATAGTATGAAAAAATTATAGGGAGATTAACAAAATCTCATAGGGAGGTTATCAAAAATCATAAGAAGATTACAAAATTTCATAGGAAGGTTTATTTAAATTTCATAGTTAGGTTATCAAAGTTTCATATGACATTTATCACGATTTCATAGATAATTATCAAAATTTCATAGGCTGATTATCAAAATTTAATAGGGTAGTTATCAAAATTTCATAAAAATATTCAATCGAAACATGTTGGGCCACGTGCAACGCACGTGAAAGCTAAAACTAGTACTATATAAAAGTACAAATTCAAAAATTTTAATTATTGAATTACTAAAATACCGTTAGTAATATAGTATAATAATTTTCAATTAATATTCTTTTTAGTCATTTAACTTTATTATTATTATTCTTATAAATATTTTTATTTATAATTTATATTTATTTATTTATTTAATTTACTCAATAATAATAAATCTTAATTAGCTTTCTCTCTCCTGAATTTTTCGTTGGCCAAAAAATAAACTCTTTCTTCAATATCCAAAGAAAATTTTGAGTACAAATATCCTTATAAATTTGTTCTCATTCTTTGTTGGTTTACAGAAAGCATAAAACTTCTTTTAATCTTTTTTTTTAATATCCAACATCTACTCAAAGGAGATTTCATGCACATTAGATAGTTAAGCATGCTTTTCTTCTTTTTCTTCTTCTCTTTTAATCTAATCTGATTTGGATAGAGATTGGTTCTCCTCCTCCTTTAGCTTTTATTTCGTTGAAGGCTTGAAATTGGGAATGACAATATTTTGTAGATGGTATGAAACAAATCTGTACATGTGGTATGACATATATATACCACTGTTTAATAACAATTAAATTTTGAATATATTTATCTTATAGGCCTTTTAACTTTTATTTTTACTTATTGCTTAATGAGGTAACACTTTCTCATTCATTGAAAGTGTATATACATTGTCCGCACATCAAATTTAACCATTTAATATAATTAAGTCATGAAAATCTTCTTAAACTTTATAACTCCGACTTTAATTTTTCAGAATTAATTTATGAATATTAATTTAATTAATATTCTTTTTAATCATGCTTGGATTTTCTTAAAAATTGGGAGATTTGACTTAGTACGTAATTGTTATATGAATTCATGACATGAGTAAGACATTTTCTTTTAACCGATAACTTTTTCTTAAAGATTGAAGATTTGACTTAGTACATAATTGTTATATGAATTCATGACATGAGTAAAACATCATTTTTTTAACCCCACAAACCAATCCAACATAGGCCACGTGGATTTGAGGAGTAAATAAAATCATATTTCGTTTAGGAGAAAAGTTAATATCCTAATCTTAAAAGATCAAGCCACTATTTAAACCATTCAATTATAATTTTATTCAATTATTATTGTTTAGCCTTTTTTTTATCTTCTTTGAATTGGTAGCTACTTTGATTTTTTTTATTGGAGTGAACGACTTTAAGTTGGAAAAGTAAGGTAATAATTTAGCATTTTAAACTAATTTCTTCCTTTTTCGTGTTAAAAAAAAAACTAATTTCTTCCTTTATGCATTACAAAATTTAGTACAAAGAAATATATCAATCGTAAATTTGGTATAACTATACAGAGAAAAATCTCTTCCAAATGAACTTAAGGGAAAGTACTATATAGACTTCTACTTCAGTAGGCGATAAGTCTACATAGCAAGCATGGTAAAGTATGAAGTGGAAAATATACCTAGTCGGCACAACATAGAGACCAATTTGAAGCCACACCACAAATTGAAAGGCAACCCTGAACTTAGAAGCGGGGATAACAAATAAAATAATAGTTTTTCCTATTATTATCTTGCCAATTTTTTATTTCCTCATGGGTTTGTTCACTTTCATAAGTGTTTCTCTTGATTTCTCTTCATTGATGATTACTTAAATGTTACCGAAGTTACTATATGGCTGACTACATTATAGAGCAAAGGTTACAACAAATGAGAAGGTCTATTCGAACAACACATGACATACTCTTTTTTTTTCCTTTAAAAAATCAATGATAATAATTTACGCCAAATTTTCCTTGTGCGTCCAAAAGGGTCTTTGACGTTAGATCTCTTTGAGGAAAGAGAGAGATTTGAGGCTTGCCAGTTATTTTTGTAGAAAAATAACAAAAACTGTTTGTGAAACTTGAAATTAAAAGATCAAACTTGGAAAGATCAGACGAATTGCAGGGTTCTGGATCAAAGTCACACCGAAGCATTTAAATCATTTATCCCAGATTGCTTGTGAACAAAAGTTATTAAAGGTTGTAGGTAGGTGTAGTTTCTAGTTTCTAGGTTCAAGAGCAGGTGTTATGAGATTTCAATTGTATTTGTTGGGGAAGAGGTTTGTTGGCTCATAGATTAGCGTTTCAGTAATGTAGCTAATCATGTAGCGGTGTACGGGTCTTCATGTGCGTTTGTAATCCCAATCTCATTAATCAAAAATTTTATTT
>AWUE01020222.1:0-13212 GCA_001974825.2 Corchorus olitorius | reverse complement strand
CATGACATACTCTTTTTTTTCCTTTAAAAAATCAATGATAATAATTTACGCCAAATTTTCCTTGTGCGTCCAAAAGGGTCTTTGACGTTAGATCTCTTTGAGGAAAGAGAGAGATTTGAGGCTTGCCAGTTATTTTTGTAGAAAAATAACAAAAACTGTTTGTGAAACTTGAAATTAAAAGATCAAACTTGGAAAGATCAGACGAATTGCAGGGTTCTGGATCAAAGTCACACCGAAGCATTTAAATCATTTATCCCAGATTGCTTGTGAACAAAAGTTATTAAAGGTTTTGCCATCGGACATTTGGCCTGGTGGTAGAGTACCTGACTCTTAATTCCAGCATACCTGGACCATGAGGTCTTGGTTTCAACTCTCAAGGAATGTGAGTTTAATTTGTAATTTGTTTGTTTTTTTATTTGGTTTGTAGGTAGGTGTAGTTTCTAGTTTCTAGGTTCAAGAGCAGGTGTTATGAGATTTCAATTGTATTTGTTGGGGAAGAGGTTTGTTGGCTCATAGATTAGCGTTTCAGTAATGTAGCTAATCATGTAGCGGTGTACGGGTCTTCATGTGCGTTTGTAATCCCAATCTCATTAATCAAAAAGTTTATTTCTCAAAAAATTTTTATTAAAGGTTTTTCAATGAACAGAAAGCGAAATAACAAAAGATTGTTATTTGATTAGATTGCAACGGATTACAAAGGAAAAATCTTGTGTAGACAAGATTGAAATATAAAAAACAAGAAGAACAAGTAAGAACTTGTATGAAAAAGTGAAGAACAACGAAGAACTTTCAGAGAAAAATTGAGAGAAAAAGCACTGGGCTTGAATTTTTGCACGGAGCAAGTTTGTAGCGTGTTGAAGTGTGGTTTGAAGCATTGGGGTTGATCCCTTTATATAGGGAACGAAATGGGCTTGATTTTGCAGCGTTCCTTCAGCCCAAAGTAAGTCTGCTTTGTCACCAAGTCTTCAATTCAGGGAGACGACTTCCTCAAGCAGGGAGGCGACTCCGATCCTTAAGAAATTGCAAAGAAACTGCTGAGAAATTGTTGAGATGAATCTGAACTTGAACTGACATCTAAGCCATGAAATTCTCTTCTAGAAACCTTATAGAGTCGTCATCAACATGAAACTTGCGGATTCCTTACTGCTCTGACGCATTCATGCTTAACCTGCTGCCTCCTCACGAGCTTGAAACAACTAATTTAGCTAGGAATGGCTTCTGAATGTCAAGATTTGAACTTTAAACAACTAAGCCACGAAATTCACCATACTTAATGATATTAAGCTTATAAATTCATAAAAATAACATTCAACTAAGAAAATGGCCAAAACCGGGGTGGAAAAGCCACTTGTCCTTAATTGAAAAGAATGTAAAAGTTGTCAGTGAAACCCGAAATGGCTCAAAGTTGACATATGGCCATAATATCATGTATATAGGGTCACGCCACTCTCATGGTGCAAGAATCATGTCTAAATCGCCTCGAACGCGAAATATGTCCTTAATTGAAAACCGCAACAAAGTTTTTCTAACTGTGTCAGATTGAGCTGAGATTTCCCTAGAATGGTCAGTAAAGCTCAAGGATCATCATAGTATCGTCCTTAGAGAAATCACACCCTCCTTGCTTGGTCAATTTCATCAATTTCGCTATTTTGTCCTTAATTGAACAAAATTCAAAAGTTGTAGTTTTGCACCCCGAGAGAGCACAACTGGCTGGGCAGACTCTCCTGAATGTTAGGAGGAAAATATAAAAGAGATGCGAGCCTTGAAACCTGATAAGACCTAATTTAACGCTTATTTTCTATGCGATTTTGCCTTGTTTTGGTAGTCATAATCTTCCTATGTTATCCCAAATTTTCGATTTCTTTTAGGGTTTGATCGATTCGGGAATTGTGGGTTTCGGTTCAGATTTTACAAAATTGCTTTGGGGGTTTCGGTGGGGTATCTTGTAGGAGTTCAACGCTGTAGTTTGGTGGCCTTTCGAAGGTGTTTCGATGGTGGAAGAGGGGGGTTGCAGCGGCTAGCTTTAGAGTGAGAAAGGGAGATGTCGAGGTTGAAGTGAGAGAAAGAAACGAGGAAATATAAAGGGGAAGAAGAGGATAGCGAGAAGAAGGGTACGGCATCAGAACGACGCCGAATTAAGCCCAAGTTTGGAGCTTTTTTAGCAAGTTGAGGAGGTATGGTTGCTAAACCTTTCAATTTAGTCCTTAATTTGTGGTTTCATGACTTAAATAATGTATTCAGTTTCTGTTTTGATTAATTAGGTCGCTGTCTGAACATTTTAATTAAGCTTTAGGATTAAAATGAATAAGTTGATTTAATTTAGTTTCTATTAAAAGTTCAAAGATATATAGCAATATTTAAATTAAAAAAAAAGAAATAAAAGGGAGAACTAGTTTATACGAATAATTCAGGTTCAAGTCACTTTAATTGGTTAAAAAAATATCACTTGCATCCATGTTTATTTTCATATAAATTGTTGTCAAATATTATTTTCATGCGAATTAATTAAAAGGATCCGATGATGGGATGTTTAATTGGGACTTGGACACTTGTTGTCGGTCTCAATTCATCGTTCCTAGGCTTGGAACATCTGGACGGGGGTCTTACCAGTATGAGTGGAAGGCATTCAGATAGTGTTCCTTGTATAATTACTCGATAAAATTTGCATTAATCGGAATTCATGCATCATGTGCATTCATACATATAGAGATTAGAATGAGTAATTACTATTAAATTCTAAATTAAAATGAAACATTAAAAAAAACTCAAAAAAGATTTTTGTTTGTAATTGTTCTCTTCAAGATTAAAGCCAAGGGTCAACATTTCTTTTTTCCAAGAAAATGCAACAGGTTTTTTTAAAAAATCAAGGTTTAAGTTTTATTTGAAAAAGGCAATTTGTCATAAGAAATAAAAGAGACAGTTGAAAGGAAAATGAAAATTTGTTTTTAGACAAAAGCCAAAAAAAAAAAAGGATTTTACAAGATGGTAATTCAAAATTTTAAACTTAAATAAAAGAACTCAAATAAATTTTTTTTCAAAATTAAGAAGAGTTTTTTTTAAAACTAAATAAAATGATGAAAAGATTAAAAATCCAAAAATATCAAAATGAATTCTTTTTTTGAAAGAATTTCAATAAATCAAAATCAGTCAGTTTTATTTTCAAGGAAGGGAAAGTTCCAATTTTCGGTTTCTTTCCAAAATAGAGTCATTTTGAGCTCGATTTTCTTAAATCCTTTCATGAGGAACCCAGAAGAGAACAAACAGTAAAATGGGGATAAGAGATTGATCGAAGGGTCCGATCATTTCTTTTACAACCCAACAATTTTTCTAAAAAACTCTAAACTCATTTGTGCTTGTGTAACTTTGTTTTCAAAATCAAACAAATGATTTACTTCCTTTAAATTATTTAAAATTTAGGAATAATGGCAACCAATTATAGAAACCCATAGTTAGTTCTAGGCTAGTTAGTGCTGTCGTTTGACATGCGTTGTGGGGGTGCGGATCCTTCCCCACGCGTACCCGACTCCCGAACCTTTAAGACTCTGGTTAGAAGACCATTTATTAGGTTTAGTGTTGCCTTTTCCAAGCTTAGGTTAATATTAAACTTAATAATCCGATAGGTGACTAATCACACCTAGGTAAAAAAAGATTAGTGGCGACTCCTCAAATTTTAGTCGTTTCGACAGAGTTCCCGGACTCGAACGTTTCGACAGCTTGGTGACTCCACTAGGGACTAGTTAGAGAGTCAAACTGGATACTAGTTTAGAATTAACTAGGGTTTTCTTTTTTATTTGGTTGTTTATTTCTTGTTTATTCATGTTATTTCATGTTTATTTGTGTTTACATGCTTTGTTTATATTTTGTTTATTCTGTCTAATATTTCCTCTGCTCTGTTTTTCCTTTTGGGGTAGTTAGTAATTTGGGGTGGAATGGTCAGTAAAGGTTTATATGTTCCTTCACACACGCACCAATAACTTGCATTTGCATTGCATGAGCTTATATTGGAGCTCTAACCATTTTAGGAGGAGGCAAAGTAGCTAGCCCTCGTGTGACGATAGTCACCGTGTGGGTTTTAGTGAAACACCTCCACTCAGACTGAACCATTTTCAATGAGCCTATAATGGGTGAGGATTGGGGGCCTTACTAGCCTAGAGTGGGCGACAGTAAGGACAGTTCGGGAACCTTTAGATCAAATGTGAATCCTCACCCAACATATAGATTCCTGAGAGATATCCAGCTCAGTTAGAGCCAAACCCGTGAGGATAAAACCAAGTACACAAAAGGAACATTCTTTACCTTCGCTATCACGTTTTTGGTAAAATTGAATCGTAGAGTGAGTAATTGCATTGCTCGCAATAGGTGAACCAACCTGCCCCAAGGCAACATATTTGCCAAGTTTTCGGTGGAAAATATTGTTAAGAAAGCAAGTGGGGCATTTTCTTTTAAGGTTTTTCTTAGTTATTTGTTATTTCTTTTATATCCTAAATTACTACTAACACTATGTTTTGTTTTCTTATTTTTTTCTTTATTTCAATCCAGCATCATGCATTCGTAGGGCTTGCCAGAGTACAATCGGGATAAAGGATGCTTGATTAGGTCACAAGAGCCCATGACAACCATCCCACATCCAAAAGAAATCCACTCACAAGGATTTGACAAGACAAAACCCACCAACTAAGAAATTCAGTCCAAGTTGCTATCAAATAGAAAACCTTTGTTATACCTAAAATGAAAACCTTGTACTGAATATGTTGAACCTTGTTTTGAAAGCCTTAATCAAGTATCTTCTGTTCCAATTGTCCTATGGCAAATATTTAAATACTGTACCCACATAACTCTTTTTGTTTTGCAGGACTGCATCATAAAGATCATGACATTATTGTGCATTCTCATGCATTCATATTTTGCAATGTTTTCACATCACATGGTTAGTAGTGCATATTCATGCATCTGCTCATCAGCATAGCCTGCCATGTCATGCGCTTTCTTCAAGCATCCATGCCATCCCATCGCGAAATCATACGAACATTCTTACCATTTCCGAGACATCATGTCATACATTCATGCATCCATCTTGCATTATCACCATCATTTGTAAATTGATGCACTTTTTGTACATAGTTGTCTACCTAGATTATTTGTAAATGTTACTTATTTAAGGCTTGTCCCATAATTCAGATTAATAGGGAGTCTTAGATATTATTCAAGCATGGGAGATTGGTTGGAATCTCGAATCCAACATTTGGAGCATAATCAGAGGCTTATGGAAATGAGGATAAGCGGTCTAGAAGGCAGGCAAGAAAGAATGGCGTATGACATGGATGAGCTGAAAAGGCAAGTTGTTAGGATGGTGATGAATATTGGCGATGAGGAAAGGTTCAATGAATCTCTTTTGAACACGTTAGCGCAACAAACTCATCCTGAACCAGGCTATGGCTCAAACAATTTCCAGATTTGGACAAAATTGCGAAAGGGATGGATGAATTTGCCAAGCAAATTGAGCAACTCAAGGGTTACGTATCAAAGGTGGAATCTTTCAGGACAATGCAACCACAAAGTAATGCCCACCAGCCAACTGTGCATTTCCACCCCGCACCACCTTTATATACTCCGAATACCGGGTCCTGGGGAAACCTTCCAAAAACCCTCACCAGTACCCACCTCGTCCACAGCATAACTATCAATCATCTGCCAAAATTCCAAAATCTCCGCCAATCACTCAACCCACAAGCTCAAGGAAAAGGTTGAAAAAGCCACTAAGCCGAATTCCAATCACTTTCACAGACTTGCTTCCCCAATTAGTGCAAAGAGGCCTACTTGAACTAAAACATATCCCCTGTGTGCCTTGAAGCCACCCTACCCTGACTGGTATAAAGGTGATGCCCAATGCGAATATCATTCTGGAGCTGTAGGTCATTCCATTGAAGATTGCACAAGGCTGAAGAATGATGTGCAAAAATTGATTGATGAGGGAAAGTTAGCTTTTGAGCCAACGGGTGCCCCGAGTTTCAGTACCAAGAACGGGTAGAAGTGGAGAGTTTGGTGTTGTTGATCTGATTCGAATCCCGATGTCTATGCCTAAGGACTTCTAGGGAGATTGTTTGGGCTTTCTTTAGTTACTTCATAGTCACTCTTGTACAAATTTAAGACTATGTTTGTAGTGGGATAATGAAGTTTTGTTGGTAATAAATGAGAAGTTTTCACTTGCTTATTTTATATTACAAACATGTTACGTAGCTCATCATCCATGCTCCACTGGCATCATTTCACCACATATACATGTCATCATCAAGCATCTCATGCATAGGCTCTATCAAACCCAATGAAAGAGAGATCAATGTTAATTCTCTCTAGAGGAAAGGCTTCTTCCTAGTTAGGCCATGCCTAGGGAGACGATCGATAGGGTCTCTAGTTGATAAGGATCTAAATGTCATTCCTTTGCTGCTTGGTAAGTAAAATGGCAAGTCCTCAGGATGTCCCATCTTCAACAAGAATCATGGATGCAATTGATCAAGTTGACAAAATAGAGCAAAATATAGGACATATGAGGCAAGTATCAGAAACAACGCAACAAAAGTTGAGCTTGACACCAAGTAAGGGACATATCGATGTGCAATTCAGACAAGAGGACAATGAGCATTTGGAGGAGAGCACCATGGTTAAAAATTCTCATGACTCAAATCTTGTTGATGTAACACAACAAAAGACCCAAAAGCAATCCTCCAATCATTTGAATCCAAGTATTGCCGCAGGATTCCGAAGCTCAGAAGGGGATCTGAATGAGACGCAAAAGGATGTGTATGAACTATTGGATAAGAGGCTCAAAGATGTTGAGGGTGCCAACATATATGGATCTGTGCACCCGAAAGATCTTTGCTTGGTTTCAGATCTGATCATCCCGCCAAGATTCAAAATGCCCAAATTTGACAAATATGATGGAGTTGGTTGCCCGAAGACACACTTGACCATGTATTGTCATAAGATGACTCCATTCATCCACGATAAGAAGTTGATGATTTTTTGCTTCCAGGATAGTTTGACAGGGAGCGCAGCCAGGTTGTATGCTCAATTGGATGCTAGTTTTATTGGTACGTAAGAAGATTTGGCAAAGGCATTCCTTGCTCACTACAGATATGTGATGGAAACAACACCCAATCGTACAACACTCACAAAAATGAAGATGAGATCAGATGAAAGCTTTAGAGTATATGCAGTGAGATGGAGGGATATGGCGATGCAAGTGAAACCTTCTCTACTTGAAAAGGACATGGTAGACCTTCTGATTCCAACACTTTCGGATCCATATTTCGAAATGATGTTTAGTAACTGGCCAGAGGATTTTACTAAACTCATCCGCAATGGGGAGACGATTGAGGATGCCATTCAAAGCAGAAAGATTGTGGTTGCATTGGAAAATGACAAAAGACAAAGAAAGAGTAAATGAAGCGAAATGGGTGAGCATAGCTACATTGGGTGTATGGATCGAAATGAGAAGCATGACAAGTTCGTACCTCGAAAGAAGGCCCAAGCTGCAAACCAATCCAAGATTGATCAATTGTAGATCCCAATTGCTGATCTCCTACCACTGCTGGTCTAGAATCAACTTATCTCCCCAATAGCCATGAAAACAGTTCCTAACCCATCAGCCAGGAGTTATGACTCAGACCGTAAATGTGATTATCATATGGGTGTTGTTGGGCATTCAACAGAAAGTTGCAGGCAGCTAAAGGAGAAAGTTAGGGACTTGATCAAGAGTGGTACACTGACTCCTGAACTTCTCGAGTAATGGAAAGCCACCCAGCTTCAAATCAATCAAACGAATGGGTGAAAGCTTGTAAAAAAGGGAATTTTCCGAAACTTTCAAGCTCCCATTACATGAGCATGGCATGTGCATACATTTTAAAATTTAATGATGTTTCAATGTTTCTGCTGGTTTAAATTATTCTCTCTTGTTTCAGTATTCTTTGTAAATGAAAGGAAAAAAACTTTCTTTGGAATTAATGTTACAAGAGTTTTGAGGTTTGGTGTTCACCATTTGGCAAGACCCCTGATAAATTCTCAAAGGCATTTGGAAGGACGATGATCTTTGTCCAGGCAACGAGCAAATGAATAACGAATTTTTGTAAAAAAAAAAAGGTTTTTCAACGCGGGATTTTCGTTCGAAATTGGATTTTAATGTGATAACTTGGATTTTGTTAACATTGTGCCCTTCTGACCTTTCTCAAGTCGCGGTCTAGGGTTTTCACTTGCTGATCTCTTATAGAGCACTCTCCTTTCTCAAAGTCTAGCCTCTCCTGGAAATATCTTGTTGCGAGTTGGCTAGCTTTGTTCCTCTTTGTCAACCTCGCCACTTCTTTGCATTCTATCTTAAAGTCCCCTTCAAGCTTCCGATTCTTAGCTTCAGCTTTTTCTTTCAACTTCTTCACATCCTTGGCTTCTTCCTCCGCTTCTTTCAGCTTTGCTTCCATTTCTCTAGCCTTTCTCTCTCCCTCTTCTTGTTTCAACATCAGCTGTTGGTTAATTTCTGCTAGTCTTTGGGCTTCACTGCCATTTTTTTCTCTTTCATACTGGATTGTCAACCTCATAACTATGTCTTCCATTTCTTCACTCACTGCGGCATTAGGATCAGTGGGAGGAGGCACCTTGATATCCTTCACTCTTTTGCGGTGCCAATCTGGGTATTCCGGTGTCACCCGAGTAGATCTCCCGAATTTCTTTACAAAAACCATCCGCCTGAGCGTATTCCTGAGCTCCTAAGCCCTTTTCTTGGAACGGTCTTCCCCATACTCAAAATCGACACTGTTTAATCCATGGGTAGCTGGAATGAATTGATCCGCTTCATACTGCCTCCTAACCATTATGGGAGAGTAACTAGTGACACCCCATAACCCAAACAATGGCACCCATGGGTTAGGTCCACAACAATAAGCTACGGAAGTAGGATGGAACCACGGGGCAACCCAGTTAACCTGGTCAGCTTTGAGAGCTCCTAGAAACTTCATCCATTGTCTTTTAGTCCTACCCGCGGGCCACTTGCTAGCAAGGAACAATCGGATTGGGTTTGCTTCTTGATTGAGCTAAAATAGACCCTATTTTTATGACTATTTTACTATGTTTTTGGACCCATTTATGCTTAAATATATGCTATTTTGTTAATATTTGTGTTTTGAGTCCTTAAGTGATGTGAAATTGATAAATTGTTATTTTTCACTATTTTTGGAGCTATTTTGATGACTTTTTACACAGATTTGAGCAAAGCAATTTTGAGCATAGATTTGGAAGATTCGAAGTTCGTGTTTGAAGACCATTTGAAGATAATTTGAAGACTTGAAGATTTTTGAAGAACTATTTCAAAAGCAAGAATTGAAGATTGGAGCTTTAATTGAAGACAAGCCATGGATAAGCCTTTAAGCTTTGATATTTTTGGATATTTTATATGGGAAGACACTCAGCCCATATGAATCATTAATTGGAATTAAAATCCCAATTAATGACTCCTATATCCAAGGAAATATCCAAATCTCGTAGATTCCCGATTCTAGTCCTAACAGGATTAGGATTCAGGCGCAGTTTTGGTAGAAAAATCATAACTTTCTGCTTAGACCTCCGTTTGAAGCCCATGAGTACTCGCTGGAAAGTTAACTCTGAGATCTACAACTTCCCTTTGAAGTTCAAGACCCAGTTCTGCCGTTTTCAAGTCCAAAAATGCCGTCGAAGGCCCTGCACGAAATCAGGGTTTTTTCAGGATCCTATTTTAACTTGGATTCTACTCTATGATGACTTTTAATCTAACTTGGAGTCTAAGTTAGACCCAAAACCGACTTAGACATCTTTCCAAGTTAGGATTGGAATTCCTAGGGTTATTTCCACTATAAATAGCCACCTCCTGTAACACAAATCACACACCAATTCGCAATTATAGTTTTAGATCTATTTTTCTCTTATAGATCTAGTTTTTAAGGAAGGGTGCCGCCACCCTCTCTAGCCATAGAGGGGTGCGGCATAGCTAGGTTTTTGTCAAGGAGATTTCGCCCCTCCGTAGTCCTGTAAGTACTCTTATGCCGCTCATGAAATCCATGAGTAGCTAAATTCTTAATACTTCTGATCCTTTGGTGAATTCAATCAATTAAATATGGTGAGATTTCTGTTCCTTATAATTTGGTATTTTATTCTTGATAGATAGCATGTTAAACTCTGTTTTAATTCTACAATCTTGATTTTTATTGATTTATTGTTGCCACTAAAGAGGTAATTTGAGAGATTGTTGG
Source organism: Corchorus olitorius (assembly GCA_001974825.2). Taxonomy (NCBI): domain Eukaryota; kingdom Viridiplantae; phylum Streptophyta; class Magnoliopsida; order Malvales; family Malvaceae; genus Corchorus; species Corchorus olitorius. The sequence continues at coordinate 2,944 of AWUE01020222.1, read as the reverse complement.
CTAGATCAAACAACAAGGTTGACGCATGAGTTTGATTGTGTGTAGCAAGTTAGCCGCGCTTGACGGCGGGTTAATTGGGTTTGCATGCCAGTGATCAGATTTATCTGGTTGTTGTATGGTTTTATTTATTAAGCATGTGTGAAAGAACTAATAAAAGTTGATCTTAATGCTTTGAATCCTAACAAATCTTTAAGGCTTGACGGCTAATCGATTAGTTAGGAGGAGAAAGGGGTAATTTAAGGCTTGACGGCTAATCTTATCTAAATAGCATGTTAGGGTTTTCCCTAGACCAGTTATCATCAAGAATTTAATATTGAATTTATCTTTTAAATCAAGGACCCATAATTAATTTGATTGTTTTCTACCATTGGTGAAGAAGTATGCCTTTTAATTATTGTTTTCGTTCTTATCTGCCATAGACTTAGATTTAATTCACTTTGCTTTGTTTTCTAGTATAATTGTTTTCTTCTTAGTTATTATTCTTAACCCTATGCTTTCTGTGTTCTGTTTTGAGAGATTTTAAGGACTGAATTTTCGGATAAAGTCTATCACCCTTCTCTGTGGGATCGACCCCTACTTACCCTATCTACTTAGTTAGGAGTTTGTTGGGATATTATTTTTATGATTGTTGACGACCGATCACTTCTTCCCCAAGATGGACTGGAAGAGTAAAGTGAGACTCGATGCATTCAAAGTACCCCTTAAACCAAATAGTCAGCAATTGTGCACAACCTTTGAATCGTCCCCCTTTTAAACGACAGTGATTAAGAGAACTGATAGTTTCTGCTATAATAGCGGGGACTGGATTATTCCCCCTTTTGATGGCATCCACTAGATGGATCACGTATGAGTCCACCTGTCCCAATGCTTTAGGGAAGACTACCATTCCATATACCAACACAGCCATGATATCCTGTCCCTGAGGAGTGTTCAGGTTCTCCCTCACAAATTGTATAAGACATTGTGCTGCCAGCCCATCTGAAAAACCCTTGCTCTTCCAATACTTATCATACACTGCCCTTTGCATACCCATGAGATTTGCTAAAGCGGATATTGTCGTGGACTTGTTTCCCCTCATAAAGACTCTGGAGTTTTCATCAATGGCCTTCAATCTCAACAACTGGGTGTATTCTTCAATGGTTGGGACCATGTCTACTTCATTAAAGGTAAAACAACGGTATGAACGGTCCCAATATAGTAGCATCCCCCTAATCATGTTGTCATCCACCTTTACTTTCATAAGTTGTACCACTGCTCCATATTTTTCTGCGATTTCTGACTCGGTCATTTTCATCTTCATCCATAACTTGCGAAGCTTAATGTAATCTTTTTGCTTCAAATTTAAGTGGACTGTGTCTGGTACCTCTGTTTGAAAGTTTCCGGACAGATTATCTCCGTAAAGTTCCTGAGCTATCTCATTCCTGTTTTGGACGTGAGCTGTGTGACAGTCCCTTATGTGCTCTGGGATGAATGACTCCAAGTTGTCCCTATCCCGCATCATCTTTCTCTACCTTAAATGATGAGTCAACCTATGATGCCATGCCACAAAAATGCAAAAAGAAGAAAATAAAGACAAAAGGAAAATACAAAAAGCAAGTTAGTATCATACAAGGACAAAAGAGTGCTAAAATTTAGACAAGTAATAATATACAAGTGCCCTTGGAGTATCAAAACATTTTCGATTTTTTTTTTGAAAATTTGAGCCTTAGGCTCTTATGGGCAGGGAGTCCATTTATCGGGTAACATGATCACCCCTTCTACGGTTCATTAAGAGAAGTAAAAATTTGAGCCTTAGGCTCTTAAAGGCTCCCAAACTGTCCTTACTGACGCCTACTTAGGCTAGTAAGGCCCCCAATCCTCACCCATTATAGGCTCACTGGAAAGGGTTCAGTATGAGTGGAGGTTTTTCACTAAAAACCCGCACGGTGACTATCGTCACACGAGGGCTAGCTACTTTGCCTCCTCCTAACAGGGTTAGAGCTCCGGTGTAAGCTCATGCATATGCAAGTGCAAGTTTATTAGTGGGTGTGTGAAGGAACATACAAACCTTTAACATGACCCAACCCCACTACTAAATTACCCCCAAAGAAACAGTGTAAGTGATCAGACATGATATAGAAACGTGTAATCAAAGCATGTAAATGCGAATAAGCATAAAGATAAGCATAAACAAAAATAAATGCAAGCAAACAACCAATTAAAGAAACCCTAGCTAACTCTAAATTAGAACTCAGTTTGACTCTCTAGAAGCGTCCCCAGCGGAGTCGCCAAGCTGTCGAAACGTTCGAGTCCGGGGACTCTGTCGAAACGACTTAAGAAAAAATGGAGTCGCCACTAATCTTTTTTTTAACCTAGGTCTGATTAGTCACCTATCAAATTATTAAGCTCAATCTCAACCTAAACTTGGCGAAGGTGACACTAGCCTAATAAATAGTCTACTTAATCCAGAATCTAAGGGTTCGGGAGTGTAGTACGCGTGGGGAAGGATCAACACCCCCACAACGCCCGTCGAATTGACGGCACTGACTAACCTAGCTTTAACTCATGAGTTTCTATTATTGGTTGTAGTTATTCCTAAATTTTAAACGGTTTAAGGAAAGCGCATCTTTTGTTCGATTTTGAAAACGAAGTTGCACGAACACAAATGCGTTTTGCATATTAAAAGAGAATCGGGTTCAAAATGACTCTATTTTTGAGAAAAACCGGAATTGGGAACCTCCCTTTTAAAAATTAAAACAAGGTGGGAATCTTCTCCTTTTGAAATTAAAACTTGGTTGATTGATTTTTTTTGAATTTTGGAATCCCTTCAAAAATTGTTTATTTTGATATTCTTGGATTATCAATCTTTTATCACTTTATTTAGGTTTGAAATCCCTTCTTAATTTTGAAAATTTTTAATTTGGATTCTTTTACTTAAGTTGGGAATTTTGAATCATCATCTTGT
>AWUE01020221.1:0-53706 GCA_001974825.2 Corchorus olitorius | reverse complement strand
TAGTTAATCAAAATCAAGGCCCAAATATTAATAAACAGGCCCAAGATAGAAACCCATATACCATAAAGGGTCAAACCCAAACATTAAACCCCAAGCCCAAGGCAAGCCATGAGGCCCAAACCGAAATCTCAAGGCCCAAACATCAATTTGTTGAAGACTAAGCTAATTTTCTAAAATTTTGATCTCAAATTGAAGCATTCCTAAACGTTGGGGTCAAATTGAACTAAATCCAAGGACCAGATTGAAAACGCAGACAACCTATAGTCTTTATCTGCATAAAATTAAAAGTTATGGTACCTAACAACATTTAATAACCATTTCAGGGGCTTAATTAACCGAAAATTAGGGATTAAATTGAAAGGGATGAGAAAATTACCTTCCAAATAGGATAACTAGCAAAAGCAGTAGACTAAACGACGCCGTTTTGAGGGTGTACGTACCCTTTTCTTCCTTCCTTCTTCTTCCCTCTTTCACTTCGCGATTTCCTTTCTCTCGCTCTATAGTGGATAAACCCTCTCCCTCTCTCTCTAACCTTGGCGACGCTGCAACCTTTGTTTTCCACCGTTGATTCGCCGTAGGTGAACCTCGGATGATGCCCTCACAACCTTCCTTTCTCCTTCCTTCTCTTCAACTCGACCAATCACATCAGAAACAACCCCTTTACAAGCTAAATGTCCTAGAACCCAAAACCTACTCTTCCCTTAGATCTGGCGGATCTAGCCGACGAAACCTCCCCACACTCCGGTATAACACTCCTAAGCACTACCCGAGCAAGACCCCTCACACAATTTCACCAAATCACACCTCAAAACCCCACCCCCAAATTCGGTTAAACCCTAGAAAACGAACATGAAGAAAAAAGAAGGAAGACATGGCGGCAATGGGTTCAGTTCCCTGCTTCAGTTTTCTGCAGGTAAACAATGCTAGAAACCTCCCATTTTCCAAATCCCTTTTTTTCAAAGCTCTTTTCGTGTTTTTTGTTAGCCCTTTTTTCTTGAAATTTTTTTTCCTGTTTTCGTTTTTTTTGGTGTTCTCTTTTGAAAAAAAAATGGCTAAAAAAAAAAAAACTCTATCCAAAAAAACCTTTTTCAGCTTTTTTTGTTTCTCTCGGGTATTCTCTTTGTATTGAAAAGAAAAACTTAGAATAAAGAGACCTCTCAACTTTCTGTTTTTTTCTTGTATTTCTTTTTGTGTATATTTTTTTTCAACCTCCAAATTTCTTCCTCCCCACAGCTTACTGCTTCCCCTCCTTATCTAATGGCTCCCTGACTTTGTTGCCAAATCCCTTCAAGCTATTTTAAGGAGGGTTTTGTTTTTCTCTCAGTTTCCCATTTCTATTGAATTCACTGCCCTTGATTTGTTTTTCTTGCTTTCTGTTTGGGCTTGGTTGTTGCTGTGACAGTGTGGGTGAGTGCATGCTTTGTTTCTTGTTTGAATTTGGTACAGTGGTTGGTGCGGCAGTTTGACAGAGGCGTGTTTACAGGATGCATGGTTTGCCTTGTTTTTTATTGGGTTTTGTCTTGTAGGTTGAGGTGGCTTGGGAGACCATAGGCCAAGCGTCTACTACTCCTCTATTTAGCACCGAGGTTTCAAGCTTTTAAATCTGGATTAAGTGCTTGAAGTGCCTGAGTTTTGTCTTGTAAGGTAAGAAGAAGCAGAATCAAACTTTGGGGTACACGTGACTTGTTTAATCCCGAAAAGGAAATGTAGCCTCCTGAATTTACTTTTGTAAATAGTGTTAATCTGCTTTAAGAGAAAAATGAGATTGGGTTTTGGTGCTTTTGTTTTATTTCTCTATTTTCTCCTCTTCCAACTTGGGCCTAAAGTCCCAAGCAAACCCAAAATGGGTAAATGGGCCCAAGAAACACCATAAAGCTAAGTAAAGGTATGGACAAGGCATAGAAGCCTAATACAAATGGAGTGGGTGGCCTTAATAAAAAATAAAAATAAATTGGGTTCAAAAGGGATGGTCCGAATGGGATTACATGCATTAAAGGGTGGGTCAAGAATAAAAGGGAATTTACCATGGAATGTATAGAGAATAAACTATGATTATGATTAGGAATTTAGGAAATTAAAAAAAAAAACTAAGGTTATGACTAGGAATTCAGGAAATTTAAAAGAAACGTAAGTAACGAAACGAAACATGTAACTCAAACATATAAAACTAAAATAGAATGAGCTTGGAATGCCAATGTCAATGCATTGATGGATTGAAATGCTTGTCAATGCAATATGGGGAAATTCAAAATTAGAAACGAGTTTTTGGGTAACGAAAACCCAAAATTGGGTGTCTACAAGATCACAACCGAAAACACTTAAAGAAAATTAGACCTCTATAAGATAAATGAGTTGGTTAACTCATGGGTAGTCAAAAGGAGGAAATCACCTAACGCTTCATCTTAACCAAAATGAGCCAATTCATTGAATTCATATCCCGGATGATATTTTCTCCTCCCTTGTCAAACCATATGCCCCAAATAACCAGTGTTGACTCAAACCGTTTTGAATGAGTTTTGATTTGATTATGTTTTGAAAATGACCTAAAAAAAAGGAAAATTTTGCTAAAAGATTGCAGTCTATTTGTGAGCTAAGGATGAAGCACATTGGTTACCCCCAAAAGGTCAAAGTTTCATGATCTAGGGGCATTCTAAATGGTGTTCACCAATCCACTTTTGAAATTTTTTTAATTTTCACAAGGTTTGCATGTAGAAAATTAGTGATTTTTAAGGATTGGAACAATACATGTTGCTTGCATTACATTCTCATATGGCAAATATGGTAATGTTTATTATAATCATTCAGAAGTGATGGTTTCTTGTGGAGTTGTTTTGAATTGTGACAGGTTTAAAAAAGGGATCAATCATGCGACCAACGAGTCGAGGCTTTCGATTGAAGTGGATCATCTCAAAGTAATTCATCATACATTCCCTGCATTCATGGGCATTCATGCATACATGCACACATCGGGGCAATGCATCATCATGCATTCATGACAGATACTTGCAAGGAAAGAAAATAACAAGATCTTGGAAAAGCGAAGACAAAATCTATTTTCAGCAAGTTTTTAATCAAAGTTACGTTTAAGTTTCAAAAAAACCTTGCTCAAGGTCTCTATTCAAAGTTTGCATTTGTAAGACCTCCGGGCACAATTTCAAAAACCTCCGGGTATTAATTCTGATAAATCCTTCGAGTATCACTTCATTTCATTAAGTTGTTAATTAAAGTTACGTTTAACTTTCAAAAAAATGTTGCTCAAGGTCTCTATTCAAAGTTTGCATTTGTTGAGTGTTGGAGGAAACCCATATGCTTAGTTGGAAGCATCTACAAAATTCTTGGTAAGGTCCTGGCTAAGAGACTCAGTATGGTGATGGAGGAAATCATTGGGCCAAGTCAGTTTGCTTTTATCAAAGGGAGGCAGATTCTTGATGGTTTTTTAGTGGCAAATGAGACTATTGACGTTATGAAAAAAGATGGGATTGGTGGTGTCTTTTTTAAAGTTGATTTTGAAAAGGCGTATGATAGTATCGATTGGGAGTTTTTAAAGTTTGCTTTGGTGAGATTGGGTTTTGGCCAGAGGTTGATTCATTGGATTATGGCTTGTGTATCTACTGCTTCGCTTTCAATTTTGGTTAATGGTTCTCCTACTAGACAATTTAAGATGCGTCGAGGGTTGAGACAGGGGTGCCTATTATCTCCGATGCTATTTAACATCGTTGGGGAGATGTTTGCTGGGTTGATCAGGAATGTGGTTGCCAATTCTTTGATGGAAAGGATAAAAGTGGGTGGTAATGAATTGGAAGTGTCTTTGTTGTAGTACGCTGATGACACGATCATTTTTTGTAGGTCAGATTTTGAGAAGGTTTGTAATATAGGAAGGATTCTCCGCTGTTTTCAACTTATGCCTGGTCTCAAGATTAACTTTGGTAAGAGTAGACTGTGTGGGATTGGGGTTGTCAAGCAAGCCCTTCTTGATTGGGCTAATTCTCTCCATTGTTCTGTTGAATCTCTGCCTTGCAGCTATTTGGGTTTACCGTTGGGTGCAAATCCTCGCTCGAAAGCTGTATGGAAGCCTGTAATTGATAGATTTCAGAACAGGTTGTTTACATGGAAAGGGACACATTTGTCTATGGCGGGGCGTGTGGTATTGATAAATGCAGTTTTTAGTAGCCTCCCTACTTATTTTATGTCCCTATTTCCCATGCCTCAAGGTGTGAAGGAGACTCTTGACAAGATCCAACGTAAATTCCTCTGGAGTGGTGCTTCGGAGAAAAGGAAATTACATTTAGTAGACTGGAATACTATCTGCAGCCCCAAAGAAGTTGGTGGTTTGGGTATTGTGGATTTGAAACACAAGAACAGGGCGCTACTTAATAAGTGGATATGGAGATTCAGTGAAGAAGAGTTTAGTTATTGGAGGAGAGTCCTTGTGAAAAAATATTCAATTCATAACGATTCTCTTCTACCAAAGGGTGTTTGTAAAAGGAGGTGTTCATCTATCTAGTAGAAGATAATTGAGCCATTATATGTGGAAAATGGTGAGACCTCTCTGTTAGTCGAGGGTATGAGGATGGTGCTCGGTAATGGGAAGTTGATTAACTTTTGGGAGGATACTGGGCTTGTTGATGGCCCTTTAAAAGTTTTGTTTCCTAGAATTTTTGCGTTGGCTTTGAATAAAGTAGGCAAGGTCTGTGAGTTTGGTGAATGGGTGCAAGGTAATTGGGTGTGGAGTGTTCAACTTTGGCGTAATTTGTTTGGATGGGAAGAGCAGCAATGGACAGATTTGGTGGCAGTGCTTGATAATGTGACTATCTCTTTGGAGTTCAAAGACAAGTTAGTTTGGAAATTTTCTTCTTCTGGCAACTATACTGCTAAAGAGTTTTATAAGACCACCATGCTACAAAATGGTCTTATTGATACCTTTTGGAAGAAAGTTTGGATGGGAATTGTCCCTCCAAAACTGGAGATGTTTTTTTGGCAGGTTTTGAAAGGGAGAATTGTTGTAAAGAGTGTTTTGGTTGATAGAGGCTTATTGTCTGTTGAAGTTGCTGGTTATCCATTTTGCAATGATGAATGGGAGACTGTGGCTCACCTTTTTTGAAATGTAAATTGTCATGGCAGGTATGGCAGTTTTTTTGTAAAAAATGGGGCTTTTGTTTTACTATGCCAGATGATTTTCGAATAACTTTGGAAGTTTGGATGGACTCTAGTCAAAATCTGGTATAGAAAATGGTTTTTTTATGCTATTGTGTGAACGATATGGAATGTTAGAAATGATGTCATTTTTAATGGTAAAGAGTTTGATGTGAATCAGTTGGTTGAAATTACTGGTTGTAGAATTGCTTACTGGTGTAAGTCTAAATAACCAAGTTCTGCTGGTTTCATTGATTACTATCGAGTTCCTAAATTGATTCAGTTGGATGGTGGTCAAGTTGCTTTGAGACCTAATAGGACTTGGAGCTCCCCTAATGTTGGTCAGTTGAAGTTCAACGTGGATGGGTCGGCTAGGGGACAGCCCTGGTGAGGCGGGAATCGGTGGTGTTCTAAGAGATGAATATGGCTGCACCAAACTGATCTTCTCTAAGCCAATTGGTATTGCTGATTCAAATATGGCTGAGGTTATGGCCATAAAGGAAGCTTTTCTCATTTTTGTTGATTCGGGTTGGGTTGAAGAGAAGGAACTTCTTATGGAAAGTGACTCACAAAATGCAGTAAATTGGGTGAACAATAAGGAAACAGTCCCTTGGAGATTTAGACAGATTATGTATCAGATTAAGGGGCTTAAGAAGAAGGTCAAAACATGGACAGTGAAGCATGTGTATAGAGAAGCTAATGACATTGCTGATGGATTGGCGAAATCCAGTATTGACAGGAGAAAGAATGTGATGTTTAGCTTTGATTAAGTGTGTGATTAAGGATAACGAATGTGCTGATTTGCTTTGATTGTTGTTGTTGAATACTCACTTCAGCCTTTGTTTGTCTCTTGTTCTGTTGGTTTTTGGCTGCCTGTGTTACTGTTGCTACTGGTTGGGAGGTTACCATGGATGCTGGAAAGTTGGTATGATGGTGTTGAGCGGGCTACGCCTTTGGTTTGATACTGCTGGTTTCGGGTGTGGCGTTTTGCTTGGAGTGGCTGGGTTCTGTTTGGAGTTCTTGTCCTATTTGGCTGTTGTTTGTGCTGATTCAGTGTAGCTACTGTATTTGTTTCGGTTTGTTGCTTTTGATTGGTTTTCCTTTGTAACTCTTTGGGGTGGATGTACTCTTTTTCCTTCCTGAAGATTTTTCTTACTGGGTTTTTCCTCTTGAAGGTTTTAATGAGGCATCATTTTTTCCCCATTATCTCTTAATAAATCCTTGCCTTTCAAAAAAAAAAAATCAACCACCATGACAAGCATACCCTGTAAGCACTCTGGATGTGAGTCAAGTTTTTTGGTCAGCTCAGCATTTAAATGGGGCCAATAAATTGAACAAGACTTTTCATAATTTACCTCCCTAGTTCTTACAAAATTTTCGTATGAAAATCGGTGCTTTTCCAACTTCCCAATTTGATAGCTCCCTAGCATTCAAGAATTTCTTAAAGAAGGAATTACCAATTGTCCCATCAAGCATTAATTATCAGAAACTTCTGGAATAATGTTATAACCAGAGGGTATTCTTTAGGAAGAATATCAACAAGGGAATCTGGAATATCCTCGAACTGTGCTGCAGCTGCACCATCAATGTATAAATTGATGCAGACTTGCATAATTATAAATTTAAATCTAAGCATAAATTGTTTAATTTTATTATAAAATATATGACATATAAATTAATTTATTATATTTTATATAATTCGGGCCAGGCTCGGGTTTAAAGAGTAAAAACCAAGCCCGACCCATATTTTATACGGGCTTTTTTTCCTTGCCCAAGCCCAAAAAATGGGCCTAATATTTTTGTCCAAACCCTCCCATTTTTCAGGCAGATAGGCCGAAGCTTGGACATGTCGAATTATCACCACGGCCTCAACGAATTATCCATTCACGTTAAGGCATTTTAAAGAAATTTTTCACTTCATTGATGATCGTTACGTTAGCTAAAAACATTATCCCGTCAACCGTCACATAGCATTCCAATTTAAGACTTGCCAAGGTCTCCTTGTACAGGTTTATAAAAATCCCTTGAAGGTTGCACTCTCTTCCAAACAATAGGTAACGAACCGGCCACTTCCTCTTTATACCTGCAAATTAATTGAAAAAAAAAAATCATGCAATGAGATGCAAATATAAAAACAAGAGCCAATGACAATAAATAAATAAAAATAAATGATAAAAATCCCCTCCCATCAAAAAATAAGGACCATGGTTTTTCACTATAGATTATTTTTTTAGACTTTTTTTTGACATCTAAGCTTTACGAATCACTTAATAAAAAGCATGTGGAAGGTGGAAGGTGGTCAAGAAGAAGGTTGTAAATCGAGGCTTTTAAGAAGGTTGTCAATTGGAAGGTGGTCAAGGTGAATAGAGAGCGCAATGGTTTGGCTGATACTTGTTAGGCATATATTTTCCTATATTTCATATGTCAATTTGATTTGATTATGTGCCTATTTTTATGTACTTGATGTTTAATTTATTCATATTTATGTTTTAGGTACATATTGGAGTGTTTCAAGGCAAAAGGAGCTAAATTGGAGTTATTTAGAACAAGCAAGAAATTCTCATGTTTTGACCTTCTGCCGGGTCGAACTCAACCTTCTTCAGGGTGCGAAATAGGGCTGTTAAATCAAGACAGAATTTGGAAGGCACGTTGGGCTCAACTCATTGGGCTTACAATTTCTAGTTGGACACTTGACATGTGGGCTTGGGAAAATAGTTCATGACCCATGTTATTTATTTTAATGGTCTTTAGGATTTATGGGCAAAATTGTAATTTACCTAAAACTAAAAATAGTATTAGGTATATATTTTAAAAGGGGAGCCGCATGCCTGGGGGAGACGAGATTCAATTTTGGAATTTGGTTTCTTTTGACTTTGGGAAACGTAATTTCAAGGATGAAGATTTCTTCATCCTTGATTATTTTGTAAGCTTTCTTTTCTAGTTAATTCAATTTTGAGACTTTCAATCTCTTGGGTATTTGATTTGTGAGGCTCTGCGCTTATTCATCTATCTTGTAAGTATTTCAATTTTCTCTAAATTATTTGAATGATTTCATGCTTGATTATGTAGAATGGCCATCTATTGTAATTGGGTATGATTTTTATTGTTAGATGAGATTCCTATATGCAATCGTAGGTAATCAAATCACAAGTAATAACTTAGAGTAGCCCTCTAAGAGAATCTTGAATATAGATTGAATGTTGCCTATATTAGTGAGCATTGTCTATTGTTGGCTAAGATCTTTCTAGTTCTTAAAGCAATAAATTACTTGAATCTAGTAGACGCTTGGAACTAGGTTAGTATATTTGTTAGGATTTAGTCTAGGACTTGCGTCATGACTAATGAAGACTAAGGAAAGATAGGGATTAATTGTCGATGACGTTAATCTACGCCATCTATTTATCAAGTTAGATATCAATTAATGCCCAGGATCAAATCCTTTTATCCCAAGAGTGCGATTGTCTTAAAATTGGAATATCTATTTTATTGTTTCTTTAATCTCACTAGTATTTTATTTTGTTATTTATTTAGTTTAGTTAATTTCTCCATAGAAACCCCCCATTTTAGTTTAATTCATAACTTTAGGAATAGTAATTAAAACAATAGTTTTCTGTGGGATCGACTCGTACTTACCCTGTCTATAGGTTTTGTATGATTTTTATCTTTGGTGGAATACGACACCCATCAAATTTTGTCTATAGACAGGGTAAGTACGAGTCGATCTATCCTTTGCTTTATCAAAGTTGGGAGAAGTCGATCCTCCAATATGGAGTGTGATGGTGGAGCAAAATTATTTCTTCAATTATCAGGTAAAGAATCACAACTTAGCTAAATCTTCTATTCAGTCTGACAATTTTCGATTAGTTTGTTTCAATTAGGTTGCTGGTGTTTTTGTTGTTTGGGGTTACTCTCCTGCTATAGCCTATATGTTTTTCTTTGCTGCTGTTTCTGTTTTGCAGGGGAGTTGTTTTGCTCCATTGTTGATAATAGATGACAGTATATTACTTTTTTTGAATGTCCTTGTAATGGTTTTTCTTCTTGTTTCTAGATATATTCCTATTTTACTAGATATTTTTAAAAAGATAAGTAAATTAATTAAAGAAAATTTGACTTGTTTTCTATATGGAGCTAACTAGCTGGTCTGTGTGCCTCATGAAATCGATGTTAGTTTTCTTTATGTTTCTGTATTTGTTTTTAACCTTATATATATGGCGTATTTTTTTTTATATTAAAATCATCTTTTATTGGAATTTTTGATAGGCTTCTTTTGTTTGATGGGGGTGGGCTATCTCGTGTCGAGATTATGTTTGAATCACGGTTCGGTTCTTTTACCTCATCAATCTTTACTTTCTATCTGTGATAATTGAAGTAATTTATTTATTTATTTTTTATTTTTTATTTTTGAAAGACAGGGAAGAGATTTTATTTAATGATGATAGAAAGGGGAAGAAAAAAGTACATAGGCCAAAAACACCTCCGAATCTTCAACAACAGACGAGCAAAAGCAAAGAAAGCTTAGAAACACAACAAACCAATCACAAAAACGAGCGCATGAAAGGCACCTCCCTATCAACACTATCCTTTGAAGTAATTTAATTTTGTATTTTAAGCATTGTTTTTCTTATTCGGTTGGTATTTTTTTTAGGTAACTATGTGATTCCATCCAAGCTAGGAGTAAAAAATATGATGGCTGATCATCATAGTCGATTGCCGGAGGAAATATGCATGAAAATCCTAGAGAGATTGCCTGTTAAGTCGGTTATTCAGTTTAAGGCCGTATGCAAGTCCTGGAAATCTTTGGTTTCTACTCCCTATTTCATATGCTGATCGATCCGCTGCGAATTCTAACAAGTTAGGTATCGTCACAATAAAAGAATTTAAGGATAGATTTAATGAGCCTCGACACTATTGTTATTGTTCAATCTCCTTCAAGACATTCAATTTCAGTCCCACAATTTCTGGCAAACCAAAGTTCAGGGACCTCTACCTTACGGAATGCGAACAGGCCATGCCCTTAGGTTGGTGTAGAGGGTTACTACTGCTAGGAGTTGATTGTAGTCACTACAAGTTGTTGCTTTGGAATCCATTGACTTACGAAAAGAAGGAAATTCCAGACCCACCATATCAGCTCGAATACGATTATATTTCTGCTTCTGCACTCGGGTATGATTTCAACATCAGAAGTCACAAGATAGTCTTAATTAATGAGTCAATTGAATTTGAATGCCGCATCTCGGTTTATACTCTGAAAACAAATTCGTGGACATCCGTTGAGTTGGATACGGATCATAAAATTGCTGATTACGATATATTCCCCATAACTCTTGCTAATGGAGCGCCACATTGGGTGATAAACCATAGAGGTGTTAGTCACCATGCAATTGAATACTTTGATTTTGGTACAAATAACTTCGAAGTGGTTCCACAGCCAGGTGACTATGATAATCGTTACTTCCGTATAACTCCTCAGCTTTATGATACAGAAGGAAGTCTTTGTATTGCATATGGATACAGAACATATGTAGACGACTTCAAACTTGAAATATGGGTAATGAGGAGATACGGTGTGAAGGATTCTTGGTCCAAATGGATGAGTTTTGTTGAAGATGACTATATACCCTTCCCAATTTGTTTTGCAAAGAATAATATCAATGTTTCATTTGTGGCAGGAAGGGGAGAACAATGTTGCGCCATTTACAATGGCAAGGAAAAAGGAATTGAACTCAAATCTTTGCGATTTTTGGTAAGGGAGGGGAGCAGAGGTAGTTTAGAGTTTGATGAGTGTTTGAAAAAGAGTGCCTTTGCATGTGATGAGAGTTTGATTTGCTTTGAGGATGAAGAGGTGGGAGAGAGGTCATGATTTGTAATTAAACATTGGATTGTTATTTTTCTTTTTTTATTTAATTTTTTCCGCTATTGTAAATTTGTATTGTAAAAATGAAGAAGATATAACTAACTTGAAATTAATATCACATTGATGCCAAAAACACGAAAAAGAAATTAATATCACACCCCTTTTTCTACAAAGCTTTTTTCATGTATGGCTTGTTCAATTCTACCAAGATACACTCCTGAACTATATCTATCTGACAGTGATTTTATGGGGATTTTTTTTTTTTTTGGATAAGTAAGCAATTTTATTTATCCAAGAGCAGCAAAAGCTGCAACTCCAAACTGTAAAGCTATGGAAATCCATGAGCTTAAAACAAAACAAACAACAAGCTTAACATTTACATTATTTCCTCACTTTCTCCAAGCCATGTAGTCGATGTCTAACATCCACAACATCTTTGAACACTTCTACTGCCTTAGATTTGTTGCCAAAGATTCTTGAATTTCGCTCTCTCCAAATATGGTAACAATATGCATTCCAATCCAACTTTAAGATAATTGTCAACAATGATGAACATCTGAACCCCCAGTGGCCCAAGGAAACTCAAAGCACCAATCCTTTGCAGATCTGGAAAATCCACAAGTACAAAGTACTCTGGACCAAACATTTTATTTTTTTATTATTATATCTTTAGGATTTTTCACTTGTTGAAAATATGTTGTAGAAGAGAAACATTGTCGTTTCGCTATTTATGATGGTATGGAAAAAGGAATTGAGCTCGAATTTTTGACAGGCAGAGAACTTACGAATAAGGAAGCGTTGAGTGTTTGATTTCGTTGGAGACTGAAAAGAACCTTTGATTGATAAGAGGTAGCGCAAGAACAACTACCCAAAATTGGTTTACAAAGCTGATCAAGTTTTTGACACCCAAAATGGATTCTAAGATAGGATTTGTTAATTATTACAAAGATTTTCTTTTCGTTCACTTCTATTTGTTTTTCTTTTTTCGATTCAATTTTTTTTTTGGGGGATTAATGGAGTGGCTTCTTAGAGCCAAACACAACAAGTTGGGTTTGTACAAATTCGACACCAATAACAAGTTAGATTTCATTTGTTGAATGGCTTCTTTTTCCTATACAAGTGTTTTTGCCACGTGTTTCACACGTGGGATTGAAATTTGATCGAATCTGATTTTAAGTTACATGTTTTGTAAAGTAATATTTTTGTTAATTTTTAAAAAATTAAATTTGTCCAAATTCCTGAAAAATATTGGACATATAAACTCATCAATTTTTCGTTAGAAATAAATTTTGTTAACCATTTTATTAATAATAGAAGTTATCAAATTTACAGTAATTACTGAAAAATTATATATTATTAAAAATTATACGTGAACCAACAAATTCAGTAATTTTTTTTTAGTTAACAATTTTATTAACGATGAATGCTATCAAATTTATAATACAAAGTTACTAAAAAAACTATGTAGTTATGAAAAATACTTTACACCAATAAATCTATAATAACAAGTAATGTTAAGTAATTTTGGTAACAATTTAATCAATAAATGAGATTATCAGTTTACAATTAATTAGTCAAAAAGCTATAAAGGTTATGAAAAAAGTTATATATGTATCAACAAATTTAAAACCATTTATTATCATTTGTCAAATTATTTCGAGACACGACATTTGAGTGTTGGTTTCACAAAAAATACAAACGCATTTGGAATCAACGTTTTTTTAAGAATAATGTTTCGTTTGGAACGCAAAAAATCGTGAAGTTCATGTTTTTTTTTTTTTGCCTAATTGCTCAAATAAGGACCTAACGTTTGCCAAAATGCTCAAATAAGGACCCGATCTTTTAATTTGGCCAAATAAGGGCCTAACGTTATCGAAAATGCTCAAATAAGGGCCCAATATTTTAATTTGGCCAAATAAGGGCCTAACGTTATCGAAAATGTTCAAATAAGGGCCTGGCGTCAGTTTGGATGACGCGTGAGAATTTCCGATGCCAGGCCCTTATTTGAGCATTTTGGCAAACATTAGGCCCTTATTTAGTCAAATTAAAAGATCAGGCATTTATTTGAGCATTTTAGCAAACGTTAGGCCCTTATTTGTCCAAATTAAAAGATCAGGCCCTTATTTGAGCATTTTGGCAAACATTAGGCTCTTATTTGAGCAATTAGCCTTTTTTTTTCTTAAAGAAACTTTATTTGGTGAGCTAAGTTTTCAATAAGCTCTAATTAGTTCGAGACATGATATTTTGATAGTTGTATTTGTTGTCAAAACCATGAAATTGAGATTTTAGACTTAAAGAAAGCATTATTTGGCGAGGCAATTTTCCAATAAGGTAACTGACTTCAATACATGACATTAGAGTGTTGGTTTAAAAAAAAATCTTTCTGATCAGTTTCGAATAAATTTTTTGCACACAATTGAGGTTTTAGCCTTTAAAGAAAACTTTGTTTGACAAGTTATTTTCCAATAAGCTCTACTAATTCTGAAACACAACATATGAGCATTGATTAGACAAAATAAAACATTCGAAATAAACATTTTCTCCAAAACAACGTTCTACACACAAACATGCAAAATCGTGAAATTCAAGTTTTAGGTTTTGAAGATTTTTTTTTTGTACAAGCCCACTTTCGTATGAGCTTACTCACTCTAAAACACAACAATTAAGCGTTGATTTTTCTAGCTGTTTGTGATTTATGTAGCAAATATTAAAATAACTATTTATATATATATATATATAAAGGTGGAGTAGAAAAGGACCAGATGTACGAAACATAATATCTACTGAAAAAAGTTTAAATTGGGTCAAACGGAAAATCCAGAAGTGCTTTCCAGTTGTTTTTGAACTAAAAGACAGAAGCTCTAAATTGAAACTTTTTCCAGAAGCACTTTTTCAGAATAGTTTTAAACTAGACCAAACGGGTACTAAGATTTGTACGAGCGGATGTCAAAGTGAAAGTTCAGGTCTACCCCCACCATTGCAACCCGTGAAAACCGCCGCTTTATAATTGCAAATTCATATCCAAACATCTTTGGAATTGGAGCACTGTTCTGTAGGATATAACCAAAATAAAATTTGGAAAAATAAAGAAGATAAAACTAACTTGAAATTAATATCTCATTGATGCCAAAAAAACAAAAAAAGAAATTAATATCACACACCGTTTTCTTCAAAGCTTCTTTCATGGCTTCTTCAATTAAACCAGATACACTCCTGAACTATAACTATGTGATAGTGATTTTATGTTTTCTATTATATTTCTAGGATCTTTATTAATCCGATGAGGAACACCGTCATTAAGCTCGTCAACAACCAGCTTGCAAAAAGAACACCATGCATCAAATGCTTTTATTATATTCCCAAGACTTTTTTTGTCTTTTTCCAGAATATTCTCATCTTTTATAAAAACAATATAACCCACAGCTTCTGTAATATGTTTTACAGCTTCTCCAAAATCTTTTAGGTAATCTGCATGCAATAATTGAAGTGCTGATTAGTTTCACAATAAGGAAAAAAAAACAAAAAAAAACCAAACAGTATTGATATTAATAAAAAAATCTTAGTTTTAAGATAATTTACACTCTAATTACCTTCGAAGTCCTCCTCAACTTTACTTGTAAAGGGAAACCGAAAATAAAACAAATACGCTGCGAAAATAAAATCGGTTCCCAACCAGGATCCTTATGAAGATGAGCCAAGTAGTGATAGAAAGTATACCTTAGGAAGCGAAATCACAAAACGATTTGCAGTTCGAAACCACTGTAGCGAAATCCTTCTTGATTCTCGCCTCTAAGGAGTCCACACGATCAACAGACAATCAGGATTGAAGCTTGAATCTCTTTTGTGTTGTGCTAGCAAAACGTCAGAGAGTTTTTCTTTTCAGAAAGGGTTGACGGCTTAGAATATGTGTTAGGCTCCTTCCCTAGGTAAAATAACACTTATTTATACCTAGATTCAGATCAATTTAATGGACATGATTAAACACTTTAATCATGATAATTGAGCCACTAATTTGGGCTTAATGGACCAATTATTTAATTGATCTTTTGGGCATAACCCAACAATCTCCCACTTGCACTAAGACCAATTATCCAATGTCAACCTATCTATGCTTCATTACCCAGTCGATCTAAGTGTGCGACCCATTAGGTTCTTATATCGTTAGCAGTGACAAGATATCTTAATGCCACAAGCAATGAGCGGTGTCTAGCAACACATCATTGTTACCTAAGTTACAAGAATATCGTGATTCGATATAACCTTATATGTGATCAACGTTACCGTGTTGTTTAATCCCTTTGTCCTTGATACCTTGATTGAACACAAGTCATGGATTATGTCATACTTGTATAGTTCAATCTTTATGTTTTTTGATTCCTGAATGGATTAGTTTCAACAAATGCAATTGATATCTCATATCAATTCATTTGAGCATGGCATGCATTTCTAATCTCACTCAATCAAGGGGCCCAAGATATCACTCCCGTTATATAGGAGGGACAAATTCTATCTTGATCATGCACATTCCTCTGCATGATTTGTAGTACACGCAATTATAGTCTTTATAGTTCACCAAGTTACGAGTGACGTTTGACTATATTAAAGTATATGACTTATCATGTAGGAATCTATGATGATCTCAAGTCAAAGGATCACATACACCATTGTCAATTTGAGAATCGCTTATGACATTCATATAACAATCCATGTAGCATTCTCATGTCGGGTCGGTCCAGTATATCTGTTCTCCAACATGTACCCATATGTTGACTTGATATCTCAAATCCATGACAACCACTTATCATCAGTCACTACACATACTAGTCTCAATGTATTATTGTTGTCCTAATCCTCAATAATACTTGACTAGGGACTTTTAAGAATAATATCATAATTATTCTAAGGACGTTATTATAATTACATACATTACGCAAACTTCATATGAAATATAATAATTGAATTTGCCATAGAATATGTAATGTAAGCATGATAAATGTTTATAAGACATAATCAATTATTAGGTTTCAAGTAATATACCAATGACACTAAAACCAATCATTATCACTAATGTATCTAATACCAAGTGAGCTAGTATGACGATCATGCTTCTGTTGCGTTAGAGGCTTCGTCAATGGATCGGCAACATTGTCATCCGTTGGTATTTTGCATACCTTCACATCAATAATTTCTCGGATGAGATTGTGGTGAGATTTTAAATGAAATTCAAGTTTTAGGTTTTGAAGAAAGTGTTTTTTTTTTTGCAAGCCCACTTTCCAATGAGCTTACTTACTCTAAAACACAACATTTGAGCGTTGGTTTCACAAATAATGTATTTGAATGAGTGCTTTTCCGAGAACAATGTTTTGTGCACAAACGTGCTAAATCGGGAAGTTGAGGTTTTAGACTTCTTTGGCGAGTCCACTTTCGAATAGGCTCTATTCAAATGTAATGAAGGGAAACCTAATCTGTACTAATTTTTCAATATATTTTTCTATGTCATTTTGGTAGTTGTTTTCATGCTCCAACGTAGAAATATTGATAACCACTCTGTGAAAATTTGATAACCTCATTATGAAATTTCGATAACCTCTATATGAAAATTTGATAACCACACTGTAAAATTTTGATAATCATAATCTTTTGATGCTACAAAAAAAATATTGATAACCTTCCTTTCGAAATTTTAATAACCTAATAAATGTAATTTTGATAATCATTCTATGAAACTTTGATAACCTTCATATGAAATTTTGGTAACCGCGGTATGGATTTTTTATAACCTCCCTATAAAATTTGGTAACCGGACTATGAAATTTTGATAACCTCCTTATGAAATTTTTGATAATTTCCTTATGAAATTATGATAATCTCATTATAAAATTTTGATTACCAAACAAAGACAACAAAATCAAAAGCATAGGATCATTTACTCGCTCTTATAGCTCAACATTAATTTTCCTATGAAAGCTTGATAATCTCACCATGAAAGTTTGATAATCTCACTGAGAAATTATTTGATAACCACACAGAGACAACAAAATCAAAATCATAGGATCACATACTCTTCTAGCTTAACCATCCTTCTCCTTTCGGCTAAACCTTAACAAAATATTGATTGATTCGATTAATCTGAAACTAAAACTCCTAAAGTATCTCTTTTAAATTAATTTCAAGAATTTTGGCAAAGCAAAATTCAAGAATATCATTATTTTAAAATTTAGCTTAGTATTTCAGATTTTTTTTTTGTATTTGGTACTTTTATTATTATTTTTTTACAATTTTGTTCTTCTACAAAGTTACTCAAAAAAATAGAATTTATAAGTATATTAGATTTAATTAAATGACAATAGAACTTTTAGTAAAATAAAATTGTAAAACCTAATTGATTAAAAATAATAAAAATAACCTTTCACATGGATTAAGATTTAAGCCCAAATTAAGTAATGGTGTTTCAGAATTTTTTTTAAAAAAATAAGGGTATCATCGTCATATCAATATAAAAGTTTCTCGACATTCGTCCTTTTATCAATTTTGGGGAAATGTAATCTTACTACTATATAAAAATATAGTATGATTATCAATTGATAGTGCGGTTACCAATATAATCCTGTGATTATCAAAATTTTACAATGAGGTAATCAAAATTTCATAGTGTGGTTATCAACATTTCATATGGATTAGGTTATTAAAATTTAATAGGAAAGTTATCAAAATTTCATAGTGTGGTTATCAAAATTTCATAGGGAGGTTATCAAAATTCCATAGCAAGGTTATCAGAATTTCATAGTGTGGTTATCAAAATATTTTAAGGAGGTTATTAAAGATTTCATAGTCTGGTTACCAAAATTTCATAGTAATGTTAGAAAAATCTAAATTTCATATGAAAATTATCAAAATTTTATAGTAATCAAAATTTCATCGGGAAGCAATCAAAATCTCAGAGTAGTTATAAAAAATTCATAGAGATCAGATTACCAAAATTTCATAGAAATGTTATAAAAATTCATAATGTGGTTATCGAAATTTCATAGAAAGGTTATCAAAATTTTAAACCGACGTTATCAAATTTTCCCAGTGAAGTTATGAAAAATTTTCATATTGTGGTTATTAAAATTTCATATGGAGATTTTAAATTTCATAGTATGATTATCAAAATTTCATAGAGCGGTTAGCAACATTTCATTGGAAGGTTATCAAAATTTCATAATGTTATTATCAAAATTTTAGAGTGTGGTATTTCAAAGGGAGGTTATCAAAATTGCATTTGTGTGGTTACCAAAATTTCGTATGAAGATTATCAAAATTTCAAAGGGGGATTATCAAAATTTCATAGGGAGGATATCAAAATTTCATAGTTTAGTTTTCAAAATTTTATAGGGGTTATCTAAATTTCATAGGGATGTTAACAAAATTTTATAATAAAGTTATCGAAAAATCATAGGGAGGTTGTCAAAATTTATGATTATCAAAATTTCATAAAGAGGTTATCAAAATTTTATTGGAGGTTTATCAAAATTTTATATGAATGTTTATCAAAATTTCATACTGAGGTCATTACAATTTCATAGTTTGATTATCAAAATTTAACAGTGTGATCACTAAGATTTCATAGGGAGGTTATAAAAAATATCATAGTCTGCTTACCAACATTTCACATGGAGATTATCAAAATTTTATAGTGCGGTTATCAAAATTTAAGTCATCAAAATTTTATAGTAATGTTTTCAAATCTCTATAGGGAGGTTAAAAAATTTTAGGGAAGTTCTTGAAATTTGATTGGAAGGTTTTCGAAATTGCATAGTATCGTTATCAAAATTTCATAGGAATATTATATCAAAAGTTTACAAGGAGGTTATCATAGGGAGATTATCACAATTTCATAGGAATATCTATGATAATGAATTAGTTGTTTTATTTGTTGCAATTTGAGACATAATACTTCACAATCCTCAATTGCATAGTAAAAAAGAAAAGCAAAGTTATAAATAATACTCACTCTGCCCAAATTATCTAACCCTTTTGGGTCAAAATAATCTGAACTTTGACTCTTAATTATAAAAAAATTATATAAAATTAAATTTTTAAAAATTATGTTTTGATTAAGTTAAGTTTTAAACTCTTCAAAACATATTTTTTGAAAGTTTGATTGTATATATATATATTTTTTTGTAATTAAAGACCAAAGGTAGGATTAGTTTGACCCAAAAGGGTCAGATAATTTGAGACAAAGGGAGTAATAAGTAAAATATTTGATAAATAGAAAATAAAAATAAAAATATTATTAAAATCAATCTGTGATAAATGCTTGTGATGAACTGTAAAATCAATTTGTACTTGAGCATTTGACTCAATAGTAAGATGCATGCTATTTGGATCGAGATGACTCAGGTTCAAGTCACACCATAAGTGTGTGGGTTTTGTGTAGCTTTGAGCTGAATTTGCTGATTTCTTTATGTTAGTTATTATCATAGTTTGTTTGTTTTATTATTTCTCATTAGATGTTTGAGCTTGTAATGAATAATTTGATTGTAATAAGATTTGAATATTATATCACCTCAAAAAACCATAAAATCAATTAGAGCTTTACACACACACAAATCAAGAGAAGCCGGAGTGAAAATTTTCAAGTAATCTTTCGTTGTTGTTGTTGCTTTTTTTTTTTTGAAAAGTCATCGTATATTATCTTCCCTATATAAGTTTTTTTTTCCTTAACTCTCTATACACGTTTACCTTTTATAAATACGTATGTAAATATTTTATGTTGGGTGTTGTTCTTTGTTTTGATTTGGGGGCTGGTTTGGTCCTGTTTCCTCCCCTGTTTCGTTTCTCTGTTTTGTCTTTCCTTTTGCTGCTATTTCTGCGTTTTCTGCTGCTGATGCTGTTGGTGATTTAGATGCTGTCTTTGTTGCATCTGGTCTCCTTTTCTCTTGGATTGTGGCATTTGTGCCTGATATTAATAATATTGACTGCCCTTCAAAAAAAAAAAATATAGGGATACGTGATTAATTATGGTTTCTTATATTCTTTTTTCCCTTCAAATCAAGATCTAGAAGAACAAATTACGCCCTCCTCTATCCTTTGTTTTATCAAAGTTGGGAGAACTCAATCCTCCTATATGGAGTCCGATGGTGGAGCAAACTTATTTCTTGAATTATCAGGTAAAGAATCAGAACTATATATACACTATAATAGGAGTAAATTAAATTAATTGTTTTGCTGGTAGGATCGGTGTTATAAATTGGTTTAGCTCTGTTTGCTTCAATTGTTAATAGATGATATATATGGCGTTCTTAGTTGGTTTAATTTGGTTATTGGGGGTTATGTCATGCTTTTTTTTTTTTAGATAAGGGTTATGTCATGTTTTCATTCTTGTTGTTGTTGTTGTTACCGGTCTGCATTGCATATAAATATAACCTTTTTGCTCCTAAAAAAAATTACGTGATACAGGGGAATTTTTTTTTTGGACAGTTTCATAGTTGTGTTGTGGGTTTGTTTTTAACAACTTATACATAGTTTCATAGTTGTGTTGTGGGTTTGTTTTTAACAACTTATACATATTAGTTGTTACAACGCACGTGACCAATTATGTTTAAATTATAAAAAAATTAAACTAATAATAATTGAAATTAATTATAAGTAAAGTGTCCAAAACCTGATCCAAACTCGATAATCCGCCCAACCGATCGAACCCGATTTGACCAGAAAAAGTAAATGATCTGAACCCATCCTATTCAGACCCGAACAAACTTGTAACCTAAATGACCTGAGAAGTTAACCTGAATGACCCAAGAATATTATAACTAAATTTATGTTTTATTCAATAGAATCCACATTGTTATAATTTTAACCATTCTAAATTATCATTTATTCAATAAAATTTATATCATTGTTATAATTTTACCTATTATGATTAAATTTGCTAAACCAACTTGCCTAATTGATTCCTCTAATCTTATAAGTCAAAGGAAATAACCAACTTGCCCGATTGACTCCTCTAACCTTATAAGTCAAAGGAAATAATTGCATGTTACCCCAATTATACATTAAACTACCAATACACACTTCAAAAATAGAAAAAAGATCAATCACAATAATTAAATTTTCAATAAATTTTTAATTTAATTAGTTTAAAAAATGATGAATAATTAATGATTAGGTAACCTATTTTAAATTTTAAACGTGATAATAATACTTTTATTAGTTTATATTATAAAATTGAAATGGATCCAGAAATATCAAAAAGACTCCAATTTTTTAAAATTAAAATGGTAAAAATAAAATATTTATAAAAATATTGAATTTAATTAAATAAAAATAGAGTTTTTAGTAGAATAACTGTATAAGTTTATTTCTAACAAAAAACTGTAAAATTTAAATAATGTCATTTATGAAATATATTTTAAAAATTCTAATATATCTAAGCTTTTTAATTAAGATTGTAATATGGTAAAAATAAAATATTTATAAGGATATTAGATTTAATTAAATAAAAATAGAGTTTTTAGTTGAGTAGAACTTTAAGTGTAAAATAGTAAAATGGTAAAAATAAAATAGTTATAAAGATATTAGATTTAATATATACAAGCAGGACGGTCTGCGCTTGCGCTGCAGTCATCTTCTTATTAGGGCTAAAAGTGCATTAACTAAATTCTACTCCATCTCTAGGTAATTCACAAAATGATTGTACTTAGTATTGGCTAACTGTGCTTTTGGAAATGTGGAAATATACTAACCATAAACAACTAATAGAAACCTCAATAAAAAGGAAGTCGAATGATAAATAAAAAAAAATTGTAAAATAAAAGAGGAATAAGGAAATGTTAAATTTAAGTATCAAATAATATAATCAACAAATAAATGCAGATTTACCTCAAATGTTGCGGTGAGAAGTGAAAGCTCCCATTTTAGGTTATGACATCCTAAGGCGCTGCTAAATTAAATGGAAATATATCAATGTCCACCTGGAAATTTTTGGAAATAGAACGGTGTCCATGTGAAACCAATTCAGAGAAATGTTAGGGAAAAAGAAACCCACTCAAATAGAAATGAAGACGAAAGAAAAACAGAACTGGAATGTCAATAGTTTACCAAATCAACCATTATTGCAGATACATTTATAGCACCAATCCTTTGGAATTCTAGCATAGGAGTTGAATCGGTAAATCCTAATATTCATACACAATTAATGTCAGATTGCTGATACTCTTGCATTCTTGCTAAGTCAAGCATTGATGCTATTTTATCAGATTTGACTATGGGGTTTTAGTTGTTTGTGCTTGATTGGGGAATTATGTCAATTTTTGTTCTTCTTGTTGTTGTTCTCGGTCTCCATTGCAAATAAATATAACCTTTTTGCTCCTAAAAAAATTACCTGATATAAAGGGGATTTTTATGGACAGTTTCATAGTTGTGTTTTGTGTTTGTTTTTCACACTCGTATATAACGTAGTTTCTTTCTTGGTTTTCACGTTTTGAACTGAATAATCGAATTTTTAATAGGAAAGTTGTGGCACACGAGGTTTCATCAGGCTATGCCTTCAATTCTGATGCCACCTTATGCATTTAGTGGGCTGATTTCGGCTCTCGGCTTCTTTTGTTTGATGGGGATGGGATGTTATCTCGTGTCGAGATTGTTACGTTTGAATCACGGTTCGGTTCTTTTACCTCATCAATCTTTACTTTCTATCTGTGATAATTGAAGTAATTTATTTATTTATTTTTAAAATTTTTTTTGAAAGGCAAGGAAGAGATTTTATTTGATGATAGAAAGGGGAAGAAAAAAGTACAGAGGGCAAAAACACCTCCAAAGCTTCAAACAAGAGCAAAAGCAAAGAAAGCTCAGAAACACAACAAACCAATTACAAAAAGGAGCGCATGAAAGGCACATCCCTATCAAAACCATCCTTTGAAGTAATTTAATTTTTGTATTTAAGTATTGTTTAAATTTGATTTTTCTTATTTTTTAGGTAACAATGTGATTCCATCCAAGCTAGGAGTAAAAAATATGATGGCTCATCATAGTCGATTGCCGGAGGCAATATGCATGGAAATCCTAGAGATATTACCTGTTAAGTCCGTTATTCGGTTTAAGACCGTATGCAAGTACTGAAAATCTTTGGTTTCTACTCCCTATTTCATCGACCGTCACTCTGATCGATCCGTCCCCAATTCTAACAAGTTAGGTATCATTCAAATAAAAGAATTTCGTGTGAATGGATTGCATGAGCCTCAGGAGTATTGTTCAATCTCCTTCCAAACAATCAATTTCAGTCCCACAATTTCGAGCAAACCAACATTCACTGACCTCTGGCTTACGGAATGCAAATGGGCCCAGCCCTTAGGTTGGTGTAGAGGGTTACTGTTGCTGGGAGTTGATAGTAGTCACTACAAGTTGTTGCTTTGGAATCTATGGACTGACGAAAGGAAGGAAATTCCAGACCCACCATATCAGCTCGAATACGATTATATTTGTGCTTCTACACTTGGGTATGATTTCCACATCAGAAGTCACAAGATAGTCAGGTAAATGTGAACTCCGCATCTCGGTTTATACTCTGAAAACAAATTCATGGACATCCGTTGCTTTGGATATGAATCATAAAGTTGCTTACTATGATAAATTCCCCATAACTCTTGTCAATGGAGCGCCACATTTGGTGATTAACCATAGAGATGTTACTCATCGTGCGATTGAATACTTTGATTTTGCTGTAAATAACTTCCTAGTGGTTCCACAGTCTGGTGACTATGATAATCGTTACTTCCATATTACTCCACAATTTTATGATACAGAAGGAAGTCTTTGTATTGAGTACCGAGAAAATGATGGATTGATCCTTGAGATATGGGTAATGAAGAGATATGGTGTGAAGGATTCTTGGTTCAAATGGATGAGTTTTGAAGATGACTATATACCCTTCCCAATTTGTTTTGCAAAGAATAATATCAATGTTTCATTTGTGGTAGGAAGGGGAGAACGTTGTTCCGCCATTTACAATGGCAAGGAAAAAGGAATTCAACTCACATGTTTTGAAACTTTGGCAGGCTGGGGGAGTAGGGGTAGTTTTGAACCCTGTGAGGGATTGAAAAAGAGTGCTTTTGCAGTTGATGAGAGTTTGATTTGCTTTGAGCATGAAGAGGTTGGCGAGAGGTAATGAGTTGTTAAACATTGGAAGAATTTCCTTTATTGTTATCTTTCATATTTTATATTTAATTCTTTCGGTATTGTAAATTTTTAATGGCTTCCTGTGTATCCAGAAACTACGAGTTGGATTTGTGCAAATTCAATTCCAAAACTTGGAAATTGCCAAACTTTACATTTTTTATTTAAAAATATAGTATCATATAAAAAAGTTAGAAAACAACGATGGAATTATTGGAAACTTAAAAGTGCAAATACTTACTAAATTAAACCTACTATTAATTTTATGAGCAAGGTCCTCATTGAGCGCCACATGGCATTTGGTTTCTTTGACAAGTGTCAATAGTTAATTTTCTAATGTTTTGTTTATTATATTTGTATTCATTTAATTTGGAAAAATTAAAAGACATTCATCCCCTTTCCTATATAAAATAAATTATCAAATAATTATAAATTAATTATAAATTTGTTATTAATATACATGTATGTTGTGGATGTCTATGAATCTAATTAAAACAATGATAAGATTGATGACTTGGTTCATTCATACACATATTCCTATGTACTAAGTTCATCCCCTTATAATTATGGTCATGTATCTATGTGCCTATAAATATGCCACTTACTATGTTATGGAATAAGATGAATAAGAACAATTTCTCCCCTTCTTCATATTTTCTTCTTCTCCATATTCTATTGTCTCTCTCCATACTTCAATTCTCTACTTACTTACTTACTTTGTTTTATTTTCTAATATTTTGTTTATTATCACTACACAAATAATGATGTTTAGAGGCGTTTTTTTTGGTTTATAAAGGCGCCAAAAAAGGCCACCCTCACACTTTAGCGGCGTTTCAGGGGCGGCTCCAATAACACCACCAATACCCCCGTCGCGAAAGTATCCGGCGTTATCTTCGTAACGCCGCTATACCATGTGGCGGTGTTAAAGCTTCGCATAAAGGCGTTCCTAATGCACCGCTATCTATTTTTAATTTTCGGTAATATCTGAGCTAAAATTTTTTAAAAAAAACACTTAACGGCGTTATTGAAAGTTAGAAAATGAAAACGTAGTTAGCGGCGTCTCATTCAAAACGCCTCAAAAAATCAGTTTGCAATAGCGACACTTCCCAACGCCTCTAAGTAGTAGTTTAAAACGCCTCGAATGATTTTAAGAGTGAATTGAAAATTTTACTTTTGAGGTGTTTTAAAACGCCACCATTTTTATCATCTTTGAGGCATTTAAAATTTAGGGCATTTTTCCCATTTAAAACACCTCAAAAAAAATTTGTTTAGTGGCATATGTTTTAGGACATTGTGGCATGTCGGTAAATGTCTCAATTTTTTTTGCTTTGCTCATTTCAAAAATAATATATATATATAATTCTCTTTGACAAATACTCAGAATCCTTGGTTAATACTTATAATACTCAAATAAAAGTATAATATTCCAAGACCTATGTATATAAATAGGTACTCAAAGACATGCATAAGAATAGTTAAAAGTAATACATACTAATTAATAATAATAGGTCTCATACTACATATTATGCATAAGAATAGGTCTCATACTACATATTATACATATCCAATATACTACATATATCATACAAATTAATAATAATAGCTATGCTCTTCATCCACTGAGCATGAGACAGTTTTAATCAATGTTCGAAATCCAACTAGCAGTTTAGAAAATGCAACCTAATCAAATCAAGCCGACATAGAATTTTTTTGTTCAAATAAAATATACTTCAATAATTGTGTTATAACAATTAACCACAAAGTTTTTACCAAAAATTACGCAGTGTTCATTTTTCTGCGTTTTTGTGGTATACTATTGCTAGACACGGATGTACTGCAGCATAGAGATTCACCTGCAAGCCAATCAGCCCCCCTTTTCCTCGGCGCCTACTAAACAACAATAACGATTACATTAATTAGAATGTAAAAAGATGTATGTATATGTATACATATATATATATATTATATTTAAGTAATTTGAATAAAACCTTAAGTTCAAAGTCTGCAAAACAAGACTACCTCAGATTCCTCATCAGTAGCATCAGGATCTTGCATATCTTCATTCCCACGATGCTGGATGCTATGCACCAGTGTTTGCAGATCCTGAAACTCGTTCAGGAGAGATTCATGTGCAGCCTGTGCTTTTGCCTGCTCTCTGGCGTGCTTTTCCTCCATTTCTGCCAGCTGGGCTTGCAGGCGTTGATATTCCTGATCAAGTAAGGGAGCTGGCCTTGAAGGACCTGCAGCATTGGCAGCAGAGGTAGAAGGGCCGGCATTGTTATTAACCAATCTATTTGACCGAGGAAGCAAACCGAAGCCCCGGACCCGGGAATATTTTTCAGGTCCGAGAACTTCATTGTAAAGGGAGTTCTCTCTTGAGAGATACTCCTCTGTCGTTTCACAATCATTCATCTCTTCAGTTAAAAGATGCCTTGACCTTTGCTGCAAAATGTAAAAACAGTTACACCAATTAAAGATTGGTACCAAGGATACCAGCAACAATTACAATAATATTACATCATACATGAACCCTACTGCAATGAAGAAACCACTCAATAGCATACTCAAGGTGCAACTATGCCAAAGTCTAAATACTCAAAGCTATACGTACTTAAGGCATAGTAAGTAAGAATAAACATCTGCAGCTCTCTTTCGTGATAAATTCTTATATTTCTAAGATAAAACTCTAATAAGAATTTAGATAAGCAAAAGTGAGCCTATAACAGTGAGCCTATAATTTTCTGCAGTGTTAGTAACCAATATTCACTCTCATTTTTTTATTTGTTTAATTCCTGGCATCAATATGAAACTTTAAACCAGATATATAAAGTCAACTTACTCCTAAAACTCAACAATCATACGATCAGTAGTCTTATTAATATCATATCACCATTATTGATTCATATAATAGCACTAGTCAGAGGGTCTTACAACTGTTTCCATGGTTGCTTCCATCGGTGATCCGTTTGCCCTTGTATGTGCTGCGACATACACACTGAGTCGTCCAACTGGTCTCCCATTGCTTTCGAGGCTCTGCATAAATTCAAAACCATTCATAAAGCACTTAGTTATGTATTGTAAATTCCTAATTCAAAAACTTCATAAAGTACTTAGTTATGAATTGTAAATTCCTAATTCAAAAACTTCATAAAACACTTACCATTTCATGGCCCATTCGGGCAAAACTTTTTGACCCACTGGTGTGGGTATGAGCCTGCTTCTCTCTGCTTTGTCGTGCTTTCCTTGCCCTTTCCTGCCAATGACAATTGACAACATAGAAATAACGTCCCAATATTGAGATTTTCAAGTTAATAAATCGAAACTAAAATCAAAAGCACAACCTTCCCCTCCGGAGAAAACCAATAGTCAACTAATCCATAAAATTGAGTGCGAACTATTTCCGTTATCTGAGGCAGTTTGCCTTTAACCTCATTCGGGGTCAGATTTTCGTCAAAGTATTTTCTTTTCAATCTATTTTTATGGTCCCTCCACTTCTTGGCAAGAGAAGAATTTAACCAGATATCAGAAACACCACGCAGGTCAAATTTCTCCTGTAAAAGATAAGGAATTATTAGCAAAGGAATAACTTAGCTTAAAACTAGAGAAAAGTTCAACACTAAACATGAAATACTAATACCTTCACCCAATCCACAGCTCTATTTTTGTCAGCATCATCTATCTTATTCCATGAAACTGTATCTATCGGAAACCATAAACCATTCCGTGACAATTTGCCACAGAATCCAGCCAATAAGCCTGCAGAGTCTCCAATTGGTTGACCTAGTCCATTTCCTTGGACAAAGATTCTATCACCCGCTTTTAAGTTCGCGACATCCCGAAGGCGGGTTTTGCCTCTTCTTCTAATATAGTCACCCACTGCATTAGCTATATATGAAACATAAAAACAGATTATGAAGTCTTATTAAACACTCTTTCTCAAATAACAATAAACCATACAACAGAAAAACAAAACACGTTTTGAAGGTTAAATTGAAAGGAAAACAGAAACAAAGATGTTAATGATCATGATATCAGAAGCTTCAAGTGCTACAAATAACAATAAACCAAATAGAAAAACAGAAACACGTTTTGAAGGTTAAATTGAAAGGAAAAACAGAAACACGTACACTATAAAATTATTTTACAGCAAGTACTTACAATAGCAGCAACTATTATACAGCAAGTACTATTCTCCACACTATTTTATAGCAACTATTTTCCTTCAACGGAATCCACTACTAAACCTAATACACTATTCTACACACTATTCTAGTAAACCTATACACAATTCATACATATACATTTGTGCTTATACAAGAAATTATCAAGCTTATATAGGTGGGAAATTACACAAAGAATGATTGACAAATATTTTCAAATATCAAACAAAATACATGGTCAGAAATATGCATGATTGTCAAACATACTCGATTTCAATTTAACGAATACAAAATAAATATTGCTGCAAACTTACTGATCATGATATCAGAAGCTTCAAGTGCTTCAGGAATGTCCGAACCTTGAGACTGTCCTCTGCTAGAACTGCTTCCTGAACCAGCAGCATGTTCAGGGGCAGTAGTGCTTGTAATTTGAATGTTTTTTTTGTCTGCGGCGAGGCATGTCTGCAACATGAATAACCGAGTTGAACCATATTAGTATAATCATATGAATAAAGAATGAATACAAGCTGAAAAAAGCATATAATGAAGCATAAACAATCTGTCATCTTAGTTTATAATGTCAAAAATACAAACTATAGCATATTACTCTGAATAAAACAAACAAAAAAGTGAAAAACTTAATCTGTTACCAGAAATCATGCTAAGAACCAACAATAACAAGACATAATTACATTCAAAGGGTTCCAATGTCTTCATCAACATCTTCCCGAACCCATTGGACATCATTATCATCTATAGGACTTGGATTGACGGAAGGAAAGCATTCTGTCCTTCTTTCCACATCATCTGATGCTTCCTCGCCCATATCATACAAGTCTCTAGGTGTGTTACGCAAAACAACGAACCATCCCGGATCCTTGGGATCTTCAGAATAGAAAACTTGTTTAACTTGAGAGGAAACTACATAAGGCTCATCCATTAGTTGTTGGCCAGTGTGGATCAAATGAGAAAAGTTTACAAGAGTGAATCCAAATTGATCTTTCTTAACACCCCTAGAAGTAGTCACATCAGCCCAATCACACCGAAACAATACAACCTTGAACTTGTTATAATAATTTAGCTCAATGATATCATTTACGATCCCATAGTAGTTAACATCCCCTTCCAAAGGGTTCCTATCTCTGGCACTTGCATAACTTATAGTTGAAGAAGTAACAACAACACCGGAATTTTGAGTGCGCCTTTTTTGCTCACGAGATTTAGTATGAAATCTAAATCCGTTAATTACAAAGGCACTATATCTTTTCACCATCGTATTCGGACCTCGCGCTAAGTCGCGAACTTCTTCAGTCACATTCGCTCCGTTTCGAGCCTATAGTCAATTACTTCGCCATTAGTACTTTGCTTTCAATTAAGGAGTTACATATCTCAAAATAATGTAGAGCGGTTGAAATACTTACCCTTTGAACTATCCAATCATGAAAGGTCTCTATAAATAGCTTATCTAGCTCACGAGGGTTAGGTCTTCGAGACCTTGCATTAGCTCTCAAGTGATTCTTATACTCCCTATGAGTATTAAGAAAGAACAATTAATCATTGCTCAAGTAGATATTAAGATATCCATATAAAGTCAATTTTTTAAAACACAAACTTACACACGAAATGGTTCCATAAGTTCATGATGGAGTAGTACGTATCGATGGGCTTGTACCCTTGCCAATGAATCTAACTCCACCATTTCACCTTTGCTCTTTGCTTGTCCACCACTTTGGAATAAGTAATTGTCGTGGAGCTCATTCTCAGCAACACCTACATTCCTCCCAGGCCTATTAAATCTAGTCTCAATTCCCTCAAGATATCTTGAACAAAAGGTCAAACATTCTTCTGCAAGATATCCTTCGGCAATAGAACCTTCTGGGTAGCGTTTGTTTCGCAAGTAAGACCCTAACTTCAACAAAAACCTATAATAAACGTTTTAAAGGGTAAGCTTGCATTCGTATTTTTCTTCAAGTCTTTTAAAAATTGTAAGTTGAGATAAGATTACCTCTCGACCGGATACATCCACCTA
This sequence comes from Corchorus olitorius, assembly GCA_001974825.2. Lineage (NCBI taxonomy): Eukaryota > Viridiplantae > Streptophyta > Magnoliopsida > Malvales > Malvaceae > Corchorus > Corchorus olitorius. The sequence continues at coordinate 23,369 of AWUE01020221.1, read as the reverse complement.
AAATAAACTGGACCACCTAGTTTTGCTTCGAGTGGGAGATGAATGACTAGATGCACCATTACGGTGAAAAAAGACGGAGGAAAGATTTTCTCCAACTGGCATAAAGTAATGGCCGCTCGATCTTGAAGTTTGTCAAGCTCATCTATCTTAAGAACCTTACCATAAAGTTCCTTGAATATATTGGAAAGTTCAAGTATGGCATGGGTGACTTGCTTTGATGTTGATGATGACATCGCTGAGCGTAAAGCAAGTGGAAGCAAATCATGCAGCAAGATGTGATAGTCGTGTGACTTTAAGGAAGAAAGTTTACGCTCTTTTGCATTGACACATCTTGATATATTTGATGCATAACCATCAGGAACCTTAATATTTTTTAAAACAGTGCAGAAGACATCTTTCTCATCTTTAGACATCCCATAACAAGCTGGAGGAATTCGTGTCTTCCCATTTGGAAGCAATTGAGGATGAAGCTCATGACGAATTCCCATGGCAACTAAGTCAAGTCGACTATTTAAATTGTCTTTGGACTTCCCATCAACATTTAGAATGGTGAAAACAATATTTTCACAGACATTCTTTTCTATATGCATCACATCAAGGTTATGACGCAATAGATTATGTTGCCAATAATCTAACTCGAACAGTATGCTCTTTTTCTTCCACAAATCAGCCTCGCTCACCACTTCTTCAACGTGTGCATCATTTTCAACATCATGTTCACCATCACCAACATTTCGCACTCTTTTCTGAGAACTCTTCCTACTTGCCTGATTTGCCTTTCTATAAGTAAAACTCTAATCTATGTGAGAGAGGAGTGAGATTTCAAACCTCATACCTCCTCAATATTTTCACCCTAACATGACAGTGAAGCCGCCTAGCTACTTCCCATCTCCAGGGAGGCAAAACTACAACTTTTGTATTTTGTTCAATTAAGGACAAAAAGGCGAAATAAGTGGAATTGACCTAGCTGGAGGGTGCGGCTTCAACATTGAAGCTGATGCGAATCTAGTTGTGATAGATTCAAATCTACCCTTGAATTCCTCCAAAGATCTACTTGAAACTCCAACTTCTAGACTTGATGAATTTGATAGTCTTCCCAAAGATCCAATCTTCTTTCGTCGGCCCTAGATGATCAATTAGACATGCAATTGACAACCTAAGATCACAAGAAACACAACTAGATAATCACTATCTAATTGTTTGTTAGGACTCTACAAGGTTGAAGAAATCCTAAATATGTTCAAACTAGAACAATGAAGCTAAATTCTCAAAAGAACTCTTTTTGATTGAAAAACTTAACTTGATTACAAGAGGGGGGGGGGGGGGTCAATGCCTTTATATAGGTAAAGGTCGACCAAAATAAAAGAAATAAAGCCCTAGAGGCGGTTTATACATGTCTTGGGCGGCACACATAAAGAAAGGACAATGAAATAGCCTAATCCAAGTCCAACTAAGAAAAATAAATAACAAGGCATAAATAAACAAGGATTAGACTTAGTCAAACAAGGCCCAATCCTAATGTCATCTAAACATAACAATAACCTAATCTAAGATAGAATAAAGCCCACAATGGCAGAAATAACACATTCAAGCTCTAATGCATATCGATTGCATGTAAGGTGATGATCTTGGAACCAATGGATGAATGCTTGCTCAAATCATCACCAAAGCTCTTCAATTGCGCATGAATGACTTTCATATCATCTAAGTGACTTCGAACAAGGCCCATGAGTGCATCCTTGAATCTTTTAGCTCTTGCTCTTGTCGTTGGACCAATAGGCATCTTTAATGGATCAAATGGCATCTTCTTGGTGCTTGGAACATACTCAACGATATCTCCATCATCTTCATGCTTCTCCATGCTTCCTTGCACTTCATGCTCATCCTTTCCATGATCTCCATTGTCATCTTCAAGTCCATGATAAGCCCTTGGTGCATCAGAAGCATAACATGATGATCCTTGTTCCATGCCGCACCTACTGGTGAAATTTCACCTCATTCCGACATAGTCAAAAAACTTTGTCTCGGTTTTCAATTAAGGACATGTTGTCGGTTTAAGGTGATCTAGGCATGATTTTCGAACCAAACAAGTTCCATCACCTTAGATACATGAAATTATGGCTTAATATCAAATTTGAGCCATTTTGGATATCGGTGATAACTTTTAGGCTAAAAGTTCAAATAGGGGGCTAATTTTTAGGGAAAAGGTCATTTAAGGGCCTAACCTTTTAATAAGGTCAAATAAGTACCCAACCTTTTCGATTTAAGGGCCATGCTTATTTTCTCTTAAAAGCTCCGTGCTTTTTCTCTTATTCATCACGAGTTCTTACTCGTTCTTCAATATTTCCTTGTTTCAATCTTGTCTCCGGACAAAAGAACACTCTTTTAGTGTTATTTCCTTGTTTCAATCTTGTCTCTAGAAATAAAAACATTGTACACGTGTTTTTCTTTCAGCAATAACAATCCGTTGTTATTTTCTCTCTCAATCTCAATCAAGAACAGCTCTTACAACACAAATTTAGGAAGATTTATATGGGATCCAATGATTTAAATGCTCCGGTGTGACTTTGATCTAGTCCCTACAAATTACTCTGATATTTAATATGTTGCTCCGCACACCAGTTTCATGTTTACAACTCCTCTTTGTGAATTTCAGCAAATTGACTGGCACACCCCTATGCTGTCATAAAGTTTTTAACGCAAAAACTCTTCAAGAGATTTTTGGCGCAACATCTCTTTTTGGCATGCCCGGCGGGACAGAACAGGATTTGTCTTCCTTCCTCGGCGTCTCCAAGAAGCTCTCTCTATCTCAAAGTCGGCGATCCCCGACCCCATCTCCTCTCAAGTTCACGGTGTCCGCCTCCTGCAAGATCCACACCAACTACTCCCTTCAACGTTCAAGTTGGGACACAACAACTTGTCTTCTCACTTCAGCGTCCTGAAGGTCTACTTTCCTTTTACTTTTTCGTTTATTTACTTTTGCTTTTTCATACAACACAACTATGCCACCTAAGAGCGGAAACAAAAAGCTTCAACACTCCTCAAGCCAAAGCCCACTCAGCTCTACTGGCAAGGATGATGAGGACTCTCCTTTTAAGCAGACTAGTGCTAACATGTGGCGTGCTCTTGAAGTTGTTGCTCAGTCTCTCGAAAGGCTAAACACCTCTCAAGATCTCATGGTGCAACAGTTGGCTCAACATAGAGCCGACTCCCAGGAGAACATCCAACAACTCATCAACAAGATGGAGGTTGGACTCGGGGGCAAAATCAACAGCAGCCTGGCGCCCTACATGCGCCACCACTTCAACAAATCAACAATGAGGTGAACAATTAACAAGTTCCACCTCCACCTCCTCCTCCTTTAGGAGCCGTCCAACTTGGACTTGGAGGTGAAAACAACCTTGTGAACCAACAAGAAGTTGCTGACAACGTTGCTGACAATGCTGAAGAGGAGGTCAACACTGTTGAACCTCGAGTGGTAGCCTACCACCTCATGTTACTAATGCTGATACACAAGTTGCTGATGCACAAGGACCAGTCAACCAGAACCACATCAGGGAGATAATTGAAGACATGATTGGCCCAGCCTACAGAAGAGTTGGCCGGCCATCTTTCCAGAAGCCTTATCCTGAAGAGTATGATAGACTCTATCCTCTCCCTCGAGGATACAAAGTCCCCGACTTCACAAGTTTTTCTGGAACTTCAAGTGAGCAGACAACTTGGAACACGTTGCTCGTTTCACTGTGCAGTGTGGAGAGGCTAACTCTGGATATCACAAACTTCGTCTATTTCCTAACTTTGTCACAGGGGCGACCTTCAAGTGGTATATTAACTTACCACCCAACTTAGCGAGGACTTGGGAAGAGATGGAGAGGTTATTCCACACACAGTTCTATCGAACTGAACCTAAGGTCTCCATGGCTGACTTGTCACGCCTCTATCAAAAGAAAGGGGAGTCAGTTGAAGATTACTTAGCTCGTTTCAAGAAGCTAAGAAATAGGTGTTGTACACCTCTCCAAGAGGTAGAATTTGTGCGCCTAGCTCAGAATGGACTTGACATGAAACTTCGAAAGAAGTTTGAAGGAGTTGACTTCAGAGACTTCTTTAAGATTAGAGCTGGCAAAAGCTGACCCGACTGTGGGTACCCAACCCGACCGCCCGAAACCTAACCCAACCCAATCCGATTTGACAAAAAAAGTCAACCAACCCAATCCGCCCAACCCGAAACCGAAACTGACCCAACCCAGAAATGACCCGAAATTTTGGGTACCCAAACCCGAAATTACCCGAATCCAAACGATCCGAACCCGAAAATGACCCAAACCCAAAATGACCCGAACCCGATCAACCCGACAAATTAACCCGAAATGACTCAAATTAGAATTAATTATATTTAAATTGTAAAATAATTATCAAACATTATATATTTGATAGTTTTAAGTATTTTACCACATCAAATCTCAATTTCATGATATTTATTGCTAATTTTTTTAGTCTTGAATTGAAAATTGAAACTATGCCATTAAAATTGATTATTACAAATAATAGAAATTATTTTTACTTTAAAATATTAGAATTAAATTATATTTTTCTATTTATTTAAATATTTATACTTTTTTTGACAACAATTTAAATATTTATACTTTAATATAATATAGTTCATATAAAAAATCAATGCCAATGAATATTTCAATTAATACAATATATTTATAAGTTATAAGTTATATAAATTTGAAGAGGTAAATAAAATGTTTTATAAGTTATAATATAAATAAAATGGATTAAATTATATTGTGCTGTTAGTCCTCAGTGTGTGATGCAATGCAATCCCCAAAGTCTCACATTTGTTCAAATTAGGGTCTAATAGATTTTAATTTGTTTAATTTAAAAGTTTGCATTTTCATAATTTGTTTAATTTAATGTTTAATTAGTTTTAATTTGAAATAATTTACAATTAATTTTCATTGATTTAATTAGTTTAAATTAGTGTTAAAACATATGCATTACATATTTAATTTATGTTAATTTAAAATTTAAATGTTGCGATTAGTTTAGTTTAAATATTTAATTTATATATTAGTCAATGATCATTGAATCAAGTTATTGTTCAATTTTGATTCTTATATAATATATGTATACTATAAATATATATTTGTTTTTTTAAGTAATAAATATTATTAATAATAAGGTAAGAGATTACAACAAATCAATCAAGTTTGATGTTCTAGAGACGCCAAGCTTGGCCAAGGAATCAGCCTAAAAGTTTCCCTCCCTAAAAACATGAACAAAAGAGACATGGCCTAAAATAAAAAACGAGATTTGAAAGTCTATCATATAATATATATAGTATAAATCAGAGACATGGCCTAAATATATATACTATATATATTTGTACCGATTAATTAAGACTTAAATCTCCAAGATTGGAATTATTAGTTATATTAATGTATTTTACTTTGGTCCTTAAATTGAACTTTTAAACCATGAAGGTATAGAACTTAAAAGTTAAAACCTTAAATAAGTTGTATAATTAATGTCAAATTTAATGAATCGATATGGAAAGACTAATTGTGTTTTCTATAGTAAAAAATTAATATAAAGTTATCGAATAAATGCCACAAAAAAGAGTTAGTTGAAAGACTAATATAAAAAAAAAATATTGTTATAGAAAATATCGGCCTTCTTAAATCAAAATAATGAATTTCATATAACTATTTAAAAAAATGTTATAACTACAATTGGAAAAGAATTTTTATTAATCCCAAATTATAAGAATAGAAATAAAAGTTTTATTTAAACTTCGAGAAATGCAAACTTGAATGACTCAAATCAAATTTGAAACCCGAAATGACCCGACTATTCAACTCGAAAAAATGAACTGTAACGACCCGAACGCGAAAACCCGAGGTTCAAACCCGAAATTATCCGAACCGTATGACCCGAAACCGAAAACGACCCAACCCAGAATTGACCCGAACCCAAATGATCCGACATTTGAACGACCCGAACCCAACCCAACCCGAAACCGAAAATTAACCGAACTCGTATGACCCGAAATTTTCTTAACCCGAAACTGACCCAACCCAAACAACCAAACCCAAATCCAACCCGACCCGCCCATCTGCCAGTTCTATTTAAGATGTCAACCAAAGTGACAAGATATGAGACTCTCCTACGAGAGGACAATGAACGAAGAAGTTTATCTTATGGCACTTACTATCAAGAGTCAAATTTTGAACTTGGAGTAGCTGAGGTCAAAGTAGAACTTTTAACATTAATTTAGGTTTAAGATTCAATTTCCGTCCAAACCTTTTATTTGAATGAAAAATATAAATACTTATTTTGCATATACCTTATTAAGATAGATATATATTGGATTTCAACTTGCTTTACACATGATAACAATAAGTTGACTTTTAAAATTATCAAATAATAATTAATATGAGTATTTGAGAGCAAATTAAAAGTAAATCATTTTTTAATTTTTTTTTGGAAGGTAATAGATATCAATTTATTAAGAAATTAAGATAAGTACAAGAACATAATGCCACAGAAACAAAGTCCAGACTGCAGCAGCAAAACACAGAGGGGAAACAGATCTAATTAAGAACCAACACCACTCTAAGCAAAACAGCAGATCGTTGACCCAAATTAGCCATACCTCAAAATCCAAGGGGAAGCTCTCTCAAATCTACTCTTTGCAAGCACATCGGCCTCCGTATTTCCTTCCCTAAAGATGTGGCAGACTTCAAAATCTTTCAATTTGCACTTTAAGGACTGAATGTGAAGCAACCATTTCCTAAGTCTCTATGGTACCTCATTCGGTTTTCCACCCACCCCACTGCATTCTTAGAGCCACTTTCAATAATAAGAGCATGAGAATCAACCCATCTCAAAGCATAAAATAGCAACATGCCTTCTCTAATAGCACAAATCTCTACTTCATTCGATTCTGCAGCCCCTCTATCGATTTGGATTCCATCAACACCTTGTCCATTTCATCTCTCAATAAACCCCCTATACCAGCAGGCCTCGGCTTGCCCTTAGCGGCTCCATCAACGTTGAACTTCAAAAAACCTCTGTTTGGTTTGCACCAACTAACATTTGTCATAACTTTGTTTCTAATAAGATTGACCTTTGCAACATTATAGAAAACAAACGGTACAAATCCAAGAAAGGAATATCAGTTTCAGGCCAGGAGGCTTTAATCCACCACACAAGTCTTAATTTGACAGCTTCAACAAGTTGATTCAAGTCAAGAGCTTTCCTATTAAAGACCATGTCATTTCGGTGTAACCAAATAGACCATATCACAGCAAAGAAAGCCATTCTCCAAATTTCTGGCATATATTTCTGTACCAAACCAGCTTTTTCCCAGAATCTTAGTAATCTCCCAGAAAACAAACCATTCATCCTTTCCCAGGTGGGGAATGCCTTGGTTGAGCGTGGCAGATTATCTTGAACCTTTGCAGAGACTGGGAGCTCTTTTTTGCTTCTACTATTCTTTGGAAAGCCTTTGTTATACTTGCTGCAGATGAAAGAATTCTGTTTCTAGTGTTGTTTGCATTTGGCACCATTCCTTTGAAGAAGCATTAATTCCTTTGTTTCCAAATAAACCATAGAGAGAGGGCAAATTCAACTCTAAACCAGCAATTGATCTTTCTACACTATTTTCTCCTGTTTTGAGGAAGTTGATTACCTTCCATGGTTGCTTGCTTAACAAGGCCTAACAAAACATCAAATTAGCCACAAGCTGCAGTTGCTGCTAAATCCTGCAGCAAAATCTTGTCCAGGAACTGCTTTTTATAACTTTAATTATAATCCACTAGTAAACAGAAATGAGAAAAAGGCCAATTCAGGAATAATCTCTTCTAACTTGGTAATTTGGACTTCATGGACTCAAATGAGTCTAATGGGCCTATTGAGCCGAAACAAGACAAAATCAATAGTTTCTCCAAATGTATCTATATTATATATAAAAGCACGAACAATGAAAAAATTTATGTTTTCCGATTGTACCCTTTTTCAAATATATTTCTAAATTGAAATTATTAAAATTTATTATTTAAAAATCAATTATAAAATTTCAATTTAGACCGAATTATAATTTTGTAAAATTGATTTTCATTGATGAACATGCAAATTTCTACTAATAATGGGAAACTTTATGTTTTCCAATTGTACCCTTTTTTTTCAATTATATTTCTAAATTTCCATTATTAAAGTTTAGTATAATTTTATTATTTAAAAATTAATTAAAAATTTCAATTTAGACCGAATTTTAAGTTTGTCAAATTGAATTTCGTTGATGAACATGCAAATTTCCTTTACTATTATTTTTTGAATTTAATATTTTGCTTTTAATTTCAATTTTTTAAATGTCAATAAAAATATTAAACTAACACTAACACGTACAATACTATTGTTAGTGAAGCTCCATCTCTTCGTTATATAATGTTTTGTCGCATTCACTTTGTTTAATTGGAAATTGTTGAGTTAGAAGAGTAGGTGATATTATGATTTTGATTTTCTTGTCTTTGTGTGGTTATCAAAATTTCATAAGATGATTATTATAATTTCATGAGGAGGTTATCAAAATTCCATAGTGTGGTTACCAAAATTTCATGTGGAAGTTATCAAAATTTCATGGGAAGGTTATCAAAATATCATAGTGTGATTACCAAAATTTCATAAGATCAGATTATTACAATTTTTTAGGAAGGTTAATTAAATTTCATAGTGTGGCTATCACAATTTTATAGAAAGGTTATCAAAGAGATTATCAAAATGTCATAGCTTATAAGAATTTCATAGTGTGGTTAACAAAATTTCATAAGGAGGTTACTAATATTTCATAGGGAGGTTATCAAAATTTCATAGTGTGGTTATTAAAATTTTTTAGTATGGTTATCAAAATTTCATATGAAGGTTATAAAAGTCTTAATTTCATAAGGAGTACCAAAATTTGATAGAAGCTTATCAAATCTCATAGACTGATTATCGAAATTTCATAGAGATCGGATTATCAAAATTTATAGGAAGATTATCAAAATTTATAGGAAGATTATCAAAATTTCATAGTGTTGTTTTCAAAATTTCAAAGTGAGGTTATCAAAATTACATAATGAAAATATCAAAATTTCATAGAGGGGTCAACAAAATTTTATAGAGAGGTTATCAAAATTTCATAAAGAGGTTATCAAATTTTCAAAATGTAATGACAAATGTAGACACTGAAATTTGGGCTTAATTAATTTTGGGACAAGCCCATTATTTTTAGTCCAAAATTGAAACTCATGTTTTATTTTTTTTATGAGTCCATGTAAGTGGGTTTATTTCTTTTCATGTAAATTGAGTCCAAACCCAGTAGGGGAATGACTCTTGGTATAAATAGATAAGTCCCTAAGGTTAGGGAGGGAGGTCACCTTTAGGTTTAAAAAAATTTGATAGAGCCGAAAATTGTTTTTTTGGGGAAAAGAGAAGATTTGTGTAGACAAAAAGAAAAGTAGAGAGGTTTGAAGGTAGAGAGCGTCTGAAACTACAAAGAAGAAGAAGAAAGAAAGCTCAAAGTCTGAAGAAGCACACTGCCCAAAGTCTAACTCGTGAAATTCCATTTAAGTTACAAATATTCTTTTGTTGGGTAAAATCTTCTTTATGGTGCTTTATTTTCCGTTTCTTCCATGTAGGTCCTTTCATTTGTGTTGATTAATGAAAAATTTGTCCAATTAATTTTGTTGTTATTTGATTGAATCCGTTAGCTTTTTTTTTTTAAATTCTGTTTATGTTAGCTTTATTTCAGATTTACGTAAATGCTATTGATTCATGATATTTATTTTATACTTATCTTTAATATATTCATATGTGACAATTTATTATTATTATTATTTTTTTTCTTATGAAATTGAGGAATGCTATAATTTGATCTTCTGTACGTTAGTCCTTTTAGTTTCATAGTTAGTCTTTTTAGTTTCATAATTAGAGTTTAGTTTAATTTTTAATAACTTAATTTAGTTAGAGTTAAATTAGGATTAGGTCATATGCATTAATGTTTAATTATGCATTTTAATTTATATGTTATTTATTAATTTCATGCCACTAAAATAACCAATAATCATAGTCTTCCGATGAAGGGGTTTTCACGAGTGATCGAATTTTCGGGGCTCGTTGAATGTCTCTGAGGATGAGAGGATTCTTTCGGGATGCTTCGGAGTTCCGTGCATATATCTCGAAAAGAATTTTCAATAACCCAAGACTACGTGAATTGGTCTAATAATAATTTTGATTTTGCATTCATCATTTGCATACATGCATTAATTAGAGAAAAGACACAAAAAAGACCAAAAAGATTTTTTTTTAAATTGAACTATTATCTATTTATTTACTATTTATCTTTTTATTTATTAATTGAACTATTATCTATTTATTTACTATTTATCTTTTTATATATTAATTTAGCTATTATCTATTTATTTATTATTTTTTACCTATCTATTTATCTATTATATATTTATTCTTTTATTCATCTTTTATTTTTTTACTTATTTTTCTATTTATATATTTATCTATTACTTTTTTATTTATTTATTTTAATAATTTTCTTAATAAGCAAGATTAGGATAAAATCAACCAATTTCATTTTGACCCACATAGAATCTGGTTAGACTAATGGTACCGTCGTTTGACGGGCGTCTCAGGGGTGCTAATCCTTCCCTGAACGTAATGGACTCCCGAACTTAGACTTAGATTGGAAGACTGGACCTTTAGGCTTAGTCTGGTCCATTACCAAGCATTGGTCCTAATTAGGTTTAGATGGTCAATAGGTGACTAATCACACCTAGGAATTTTGGTTAGTGGCGACTCCTGTTGTTCAAGTCAGAGCGATAGGGTTCCCGGACCCGCATGTTACGACAGCTTGGCGACTCCACTGGGAACTAGTTAGAGAGTCAGGCCAGACTTAGTTTAACCAGATTTAGGATCTTAATAATAATTGGTTGCATTTTTTTTCTTTTTTCTTGATTTTTTTGCCATGTTTTATTGTTGTGAATATTTGTTTTATTTATGATTCATTATTATTTATGGTCTAACTATTTTGTTGCTTTTGTTTTGGTTCAGCATTAGTTTTTATTTATGGTAATTTGATTTTCTGCATGTTGGTATTTGGTAAAGGTTTGTTTGTCCCTTCTGCACTCACATCACTTTTGCATTGCATGCATCTGCCCGAACCCGGGGCTTGAATTTTATACCCTTTAGATCGGAGGTGAATTAGCTAACATTCGTGGGATCGATTAAGATCCCCGTATGGGTTATGTGAAAAACCTCCACCCAAATTGAACCCTTTTCAATGAGCCTATAATGGGTGAGAATTGTGGACCTTACTAGCCTCGAGTGGGCGACAGTGAGGGCAATTTGGGAACCTTTAGAAGAGTTTGACAAAAGAACCTAGCATATAGTGTGAGAAAGCCAGCCTGTATAGAGCCAAACCCTAAAAATGAGTGTATAGGACACAAAGAAGGGACACTTCTGACCTTTATACTTTTACCATTTTTCAAATTTGGACCGTAGAGTGAGTATGCCCATACTCACAATAAGAGACTACCTGCCCTGGGGCAATTTCTGCCCATTTCTTGGGTTTTAAATAATGTAACAGGGGCATCTTTTCGTATTTTGTCGTAATTTCAATTTCTTCATTATTTTCTTCATATTTTGTTACTAATGATTCTTTCTGTTTTGTTTTCTCTTTCTTAGCATTTTCTTTTGCATCTTTACAATTTGCACTCATATTTCATATTTGTCATACAAATGAAGAATTTCAATTAGATACAGTTTTGTGGTAATTGAAACTTGGATGTGGGGAAGGAATGACTTTTGAAATCTTGGTGGAAGATTCCGGAAGATTTTCTAGGTTGTCTTTTTCTTTGGTAAAAGTCATTTGCAATTCACACATTGCATCCATCATACATTTGTCATTCACTTATATATATGCATCCATCATGTTTAGTTTAATTTTTAATAACTTAATTTAGTTAGAGTTAAATTAGGATTTGGTCATATGCATTAATGTTTAATTATGCATTTTAATTTATATGTTATTTATTAATTTTCATGCCACTAAAATAACCAATAATCATAGTCTTCCGATGAAGGGGTTTTCACGAGTGATCGAATTTTCGGGGCTCGATGAATGTCTCTGAGGATGAGAGGATTCTTTCGGGATGCTTCGGAGTTCCGTGCATATATCTCGAAAAGAATTTTCAATAACCCAAGACTACGTGAATTGGTCTAATAATAATTTTGATTTTGCATTCATCATTTGCATACATGCATTAATTAGAGAAAATACACAAAAAAAGACCAAAAAGATTTTTTTAAAATGAACTATTATCTATTTATTTACTATTTATCTTTTTATTTATTAATTGAACTATTATCTATTTATTTACTATTTATCTTTTTATTTATTAATTTAGCTATTATCTATTTATTTATTATTATTTTTTTACCTATCTATTTATCTATTATATATTTATTCTTTTATTCATCTATGATTTTTTTACTTATTTTTCTATTTATATATTTATCTATTACTTTTTTATTTATTTATTTTAATAATTTTCTTAATAAGCAAGATTAGGATAAAATCAACCAATTACATTTTGACCCACATAGAATCTGGTTAGACTAATGGTACCGTCGTTTGATTAGGGGTGCTAATCCTTCCCTGAACGTAATGGACTCCCGAACTTAGACTTAGGTTGGAAGACTGGACCTTTAGGCTTAGTCTGGTCCATTGCCAAGCATTGGTCCTAATTAGGTTTAGATGGTCAATATGTGACTAATCACACCTAGGAATTTTGGTTAGTGGCGACTCCTGTTGTTCAAGTCGGAGCGATAGGGTTCCCGGACCCGCACGTTACGACAACAAAAATTTCATAGTGGTATTTATGGGGAAGTTATCAAAATTTCATAGTATGGTTACCAAATTAGGAAGGTTATTAAACTTTTATTATGGAGTAATCAAAATTTTAGGGAGGATATCAAAATTTCATATGAAGGTTATCAAAATTTCATAAGAGGGCTATCAAAATTTCATAGTATGTAGATCAAAATTTCATAGGGAGATTAACAAAATTTCATAACGAGGGTATCAAAAAATCATAGGGAGGTTATCAAAATTTGTAGTTATCAAGATTTCATAAGGATGGGTATCAAAATTTTATAAGGAGGTTTATCAAAATTTTATAGCGAGGTTATCACAATTTCATAATGTGATTATCAAAATTTCAGAGTGTGATTATTAACAATTCATATGAAGGTTTTTAAATTTTCATAACCTGGTTATCAATATCATATGGAGGTTATCAACATCTCATAGTGTTGGTTATCAAAATTTCATTCGGAAGTTATCAAAATTTCATAGTGAGGTCTTCAAAATTCCTTAGGGAGGTTAACAAAATTTTATAAGAAGATTAAAAAAATATTATAAAAGGGTTCTTGAAATTCGATAGTATCGTTATTAAAGTTTCATAGGAAGGTTATTAAAATTTTATAAGGAGGTCATCAAAAATAGTGTAATTATCATAATTTAATAGGGAGGTTATCATAATTTCATATGAATATTTCATTTAGACGCGTTGGGTCACGTGCAACGCAAGTGAAAGATAAAACTAGTTTGAATGAAAAATATAAATACTTATTTTGCATATACCTTATTAAGATAGATATATATTGGATTTCAACTTGCTTTACACATGATAACAATAAGTTGACTTTTAAAATTATAAAATATATACTATATATTATTTTTGGTGACTATGGAAATTACTTAAAGGCCAAATTGAGGATTAATGTGGAGCCTCCTTTTGGCTTTTTTTGGTCTTTTCTCACTTTTCGGGTGACTAAAAAGACCCTCGATGAATTTCCACTACTTTTCCTGCTGCCCTTTTTTGTATTTTACTATTTTTATATTTATGTTTAAGTGTGTTTTAATTACATATTAATTGTGTGTGAATATTATAAGATTTATCGGTTAAACTCCTCTGCCGGAATTCCAAAGGATTGGTGCTATAAATGTATCTGCAATAATGGTTGATTAATGGGTAAACTATTGACATTCCAGTTCTGCTTTGCTTTCGTCTTCATTTCTATTTGGGTGGGTTTCTTCTTCCCTAACATTTCTCTGAATTGGTTTCACATGTACTCCATTCTATTTCCTAAAATTTACAGGTGGATGTTGATAAGATCCTTCCATTTAATTTAGCAGCGCCTTAAGATGGCATAACCTAAAGTGGTAGGGAGCTTTCGCTTCTCACCGCAACATTTTGAGGTAAATCTAGATTTATTTGTTGATTATATTATTTGATACATAAATTAACATTTCATTATTCCTCTTTTATTTTACAAAAAGGTTTTTATTTATCATTCGACATTCTTTTTATTGAGGTTTCTATTAGTTGCTTATGTTTAGTATATTTCCATGTTTCCAAAAGCGTAGTTAGCCAATGCTAAGTACAATCATTCTATGATGCATTGTGTAATATGCTCTTACAAATGTTCTCAACTAATTCAATTTTCCTACGACAACTATACATGCTCCTTGACTACAAAAAAATTAGGCCTTCCTTATGCAGAAACCAAATTCTTCCATTTACCCGACTTCATTAATTTAACAATTGCAATCAAGATTAAAAAATGACTGCAGCGTACTATGTTTTTTTAGATAATCAACATACATTTCAAGCAACAATTAATATTTGCTTTATTTTGATGAATTATCTAGAAATGGAGGAGTTGAATATTAGCTTTATTTTGATGAATTACCTAGAGGAGTAGAATTTAGGTAATGCACTTTTAGAATGAAAGAGAGGTCATGTGTTTTGCTTTATATATGTGAATTATTTGTTTCGATGTTTGAGTTTCTCCTAACTGATTAACTTACCGCCAATGCAATATCTTCTTACCAAACGACTTAAACAACTACAAAAAATATAACCCTAATAAGAAGATGACTACAACGCAAGCGCATGCCGCCCTACTTTTAATAATTAATATGAGTATCTGACAGCAAATTAAAAGTAAATCATTTTTATTTTCTTTTTGAAGGTAATAGATATCAATTTATTAAGAAATTAAGGATAAGTACAAGAACATAATGCCACAGAAACAAAGTCCAGACTGCAGCAGCAAAAAATAAAGGGGAAACAGATCTAATTAAGAACCAACACCACTCTAAGCAAAACAGCAGATCATCGACCCAAATTAGCCATAACTCAAAATCCAAGGGGAAGCTCTCTCAATTCCACTCTTTGCAAGCACATCGGCCTCCATATTTCCTTCCCTAAAGATGTTGCAGACTTTAAAATCTTTCAATTTGCTCTTCATGGACTGAATGCCATTCTCCAAATTTCTGGCATACATTTCTATACCAAACCAGCTCTTTCCCGGAATCTTAGTAATCTCCCAGAAAACGAACCATTCATCCTTTCCCAGGTGGGGAATGCCTTGGTAGAGCGTGGCAGATTATCTTGAACCTAGCAGAGACTGAGAGCTCTTGTTTGCTTCTACTATTCTTTGGAAAGCCTTTGTCATACTACTTGCTGCAGATGAAATAATTCAGTTTCTAGTGTTGTTTGCATTTGGCACCATTCCTTTGAAGAAGCATTAATTCCTTTGTTTCCAAATAAACCATATATAGAGGGAGGGCAAATTCAACTTTAAACCAGTAATTGATCTTTCTACACTATTTTCTCCTGTTTTGAGGAAGTTGATTACCTTCCATGCTTGCTTGCTTAACAAGGCCTAACAAAACATTTTCTTTTCCTGCCCTCTTGATTTCTCCTATTTTCTACACTATTTGTTCTTAAATTAACCAACCCTCTTACCTGCCCTCTTGATTTCTTTTCCTTTTTGAACCCCTTTCTCCCCTTTGCCAGTGCCTTCAACGCCGATTTAGTGATTTTTAGTGATTTCAGGTTAGTTTCTCAAAATATTTTGGTTTGTCTTGCCATTTTTTTTAATCTTCAAGTCTCTTTTTTCTGTTGCCTTTCGTTTGGCGCTGCTAATCTTTAATTGTTTCTGTGTTTCTCTGTTTCTTTCCCCTTGGGCATTGTTAATTTGCAAGGCATCTGTCGCTGTTCAGGTCAGGTTATTTTCTCATGCTTCATTTCTTTTTCTGAATTAATTTGCCTTTCGTTTGTTGGGCATTCTGTTAATTTTCGTTTTTTCCCTCTTTTATCTTTGTTCGAACAAAAATTTGTCTAATAATCGTGCTATAATTATATTCCACTCCTTTCACTTTGTTGAAGCTTTGCCTAATTCTATCTTTGGCAGAAACTCACTGACCTTCCACTTTGAGAGGATCAAAGGGATTTTAACATAAGATAAAGCAGATACGTTTGCCCCTTAACTGAGGTAAGAATATTGCATCAGTTCAGCACTTTCTTTCTTCTGTTTGTTGTTTTTTCAACACTCTTGCATCATTAAGAAACCTTTTACTCGTTTAAAGGTGGACTTGTGTACTTATATATTTGTACTTTTAAATGTCCTGTGAACCATATAGAGTTGATGGAACCATCGTGCTTGAACTACAGTGAGGGAATTCTTGTGATTTTGATTGTGCTCTTTGTATTTGCATACTCAAATATGACATTGTTGCAGTCAACAACACTTCTTGCCTAGACCTATGAGTATTTCACTTGAGATCCACCCATGCCAAGGTCTCCACACACTTTTTCCTTATCTCATTTGTGATGTACTCTGGCTTTCTGCTGTGAGTTCAAGTACTCTTATGATAAGAGTGTCTATATTATAGATTACGATGTTGTAGTAAAAGCAAATTCTAGGAAGAGAACCAAGACCCAGATATTTTTACTAAAAGTTCCCCTAATGCGCTAGCAAGTAATAGTGGTCTCATATGGCAGAGAAAACACTCTTTTCATCGTTCTTTTTTTATATATATATTATCATGCAAAATCTATAAATTCTACAGCTCTATTTGTTTGAACTAGAGAGGTCTTGAAACTACCTGCATTTCATCAAAAAGAAGAAACTGGCTTCATGAATGTACTTATACCTTTGTACTGTATTTTCCCGCTCAACTTACATTTAGCTCTGCTTTTCTCTATTTTGCTATAGAGCTGTGACAATGATAAATCAAGTTGCTGGTTGTTGAGTGACCCTGATGCACAGACACACTGTTGGTTTTACTTGTAAGATGTCAGCAATTTTTTTTTGTTTTAATTGTCAACATATTATCTTTATAGATTTTGTCTGCTGGTTCTTTTAATTTCCTGAAAAGGATTGCCTAGATTTAGTTGGAAATGAGGATTAGGAGAGGGAGCAAGAAGACTAGTACATAAGTCCTTTACTTTCCTGATGAATGTGAATTGTTGGGAGTATATGGTCTATAGATGAGCTAAATCTAATTGGCATACATACATACCAGCATATTTGACTGAATTATAGATTGCTATAGAAAAGTAAGATTTCACCTCTGCTTTTATTTATTCCCTTTCCTTTCTTTTTTATTGAAACACCAAAATAAAGTTCATTAATTTCATTCATGGATTTGGTATTGCCTAACACTGGATGCATGTTCTGTTGTTCTTTGGTGGAAAAGTGACATCTTTGACATCCTTCTTATACTTTAACCTCTCATAGGCATATTCTTTGAAACATTACCAACTAAAAAAAAAGCTTATGGAATCAAAACTAATTAAGTCAAAATCAAATCATGCTTTGCCAGATTTCATATTGAATCTTAAACTCAATTATGACAAGTGGTAACAATAACATAGTTGCTGTCTTCCATTTTATGCAATTATGTTTCTTTAATTTATTAAGTTCTTCCTTTCATTTAAAGGTTAAAACAAAATGAAAATGGCTTCAACTGGTTTTAGTATCATGTGGGGGTTTTCATGTGAGATTTTCTAGAAAGTTGCAGCATAAGCTTTTTAAAACAAAGTACCGTGTTTTGAAAGAAGCCTTTTATAAACTTCTTTTCATAATTCAGTTAATAGTACTAAACTTGTGAGATAAGCATATAGTCTAACAGCCACTCCACTATTCTTCGATATCTCAGCAATGTTGGCCACAATAGTTATTGCTGCAGTGAAATTTTGAGACAAATTTAGGAAGCATCAACACAAATTGACTATCCAGAAAGTTTCAAAGCTAATAAGCATTAATAGGTGAACTACCATATGGCTAGTTAAGCATCTAAACACGTAAAAAAGTACCAAACTTATAGGAGGTAAAGAAAATCACCTTTATCCTAGTTGAAGAGTTTAGGACACCAATCATTCGGTATTGAAAATGTACCAATTCAAAGCCTGAGTTAATCGGGTTCATATTCAAATTCAAATTCAAACCAAACAAAAATAAAACCCTCATAAACAGGGGATAAGAAGACAATAAAACCCCTCATAAACAGTGAGAGAACAAAATTGAAGTAGCTGCTCAAGACCACTTTGCTTGCAGTAGCATCATTTGGTTGATGGAATTTATGGACTTATTCTTGAAGGATAATATATCTCCCTATCTCCTACAGGTGTGTGCCATTTAATTTAATTTTTTTTCCTGTAGGTGCAGATATTAATAAAAAAATAAATATATCCTTTGATCAGAATAAAATTAGTCTAATTGATGGAATTTTATTATTCTTGTACAAATTGAACATCTGTAATTGTAAACCTTGATGGAGGGATTGCCAAGGTTTGAACTTGTACAAGCATGCATTCCTTCCGAAAAAAAGAAAAAAAAAAGGCATGCGCATTCTAGCTTTTTCTCATATATTGCTTAATAAACTTATTTATACCTTGCATGTATGGAATACAGAATTTATTTATTTTTGTTGGTTTAAAATGAGATTTGGGCCGGCCCAACTATATTTGAGTTGCAACAAATAGAAATTGGGTTATTATCAGGTTATTATATTTTGGGCCAATTTTAATCTAATTAATCAAAGTTATTAAGGAAGTCAATAAACTAATTCAATATCTTTAGGAATTCATTGAACTAATTTTTGGATTAGTCATCTTCAAAAAAAAAAATTGGATTAGGTTGTAATGGATAAGGTTGTTAATTAACTAATTTTTTTAAACTATAAATAGGAGAATTTCTTTTAGATGAATTTGTTAGCTTTCATTCATCAGAAAAGCAGTTTAAAACTGCTACTATCTATACAAAATTTCCTATACAAACTTTACTCACTAAGCTGTACAAGCCTACAAGGAAACAAGAAATTAAACAGATTTACAAGACATCTTTAAATATCAAAAATATCTACAGAGAAACCCCAATTTTTACTAAGTTGCAAGTTGATTGGATCCTTAGCAATGTTTTCCATGCCATATAATCTTCCCTGCACTACAGCTGCAATCTTCATCAAAATTCGGGTAGGACTTTGTTCTAGTCTACCAAAAAATCTGCCATTTCGTTCATACCATACAAAGTAGATGTTTGCACTCCATGCAATCTGTAAGGATTATAAGAGCTTTACCTTTTAACTTTTTGATCCCCGATAAAGCTATGAATTCGAAAAAGTTGGATTTCTACTTAGACAAACATAGCTTCAATACTTTGTGCCAAATTTCTTTTGAGAAATTTCAAGTGAAGAAAAGATGGTCTCTTGTCTCCTTTTGTTGCTTACAAAGAAAACATGTGTTATCCGCAACATTTAGCCCCCACTTCAGTAACATGTCTTTGGTCGGCAATCTATTCAGGATAGCTAACCAAGTAATAATGGTATGTTTAGGAATATAGCCAATAAACCACAATAAACGATGTCATTCTACCTTGTGCTGTTTTACTCGAAGTAGCTGCCAGGCTTGTTGAACTTTGAAGTCCCCTGAAAGTTGTTGGAATAAATAGGAGAATTTCATACGTAATAGAGGTCGCCAAATTTCACAAGACAGATGTCTCAAACTTTGGTTAATTAGAAGTATCGTTTGGGTTAAAAAAAAAATAGAAGTATCGTGGGGTAGATTAACCTGTTTAGAGTAGTGTTACACTAATTTAGCTTTCTTCTTACATTCCAAGCACTTGAAACATTCCAATCACTTGAAATCATTGAATCTCAAGCATTGTACTACTTCCACAATGTTTTTAAATAAAGTATTTTCATTTGTCTTTCAATAATTAGGCTTAGTTTGGAATTAAGGTTAAGTTTTGAAAAAACTTGGTTTTAAAGAAGTGCTTTTGAAAAGTGCTTTTTAAAATTGGGGATGAAAAATGTAATTAATGTTTGGTATTGTTGTAGAAAAATGTGGTTGAGAGATAAAATGTCTAAAAAGGGTACTAATTAAAATAGAAATAGAAAAAATATTTAAAAGAGTTTAGTCATTGAATGTCTAAAAGTACTTTTGAAACGCAAAAGCACCTAAAGATTAGCTTTTGAGGTTGGCTTGGCTTTTGAGGTGAAAATTAGCTTTTGACACAAACCATGACTTATTTGGCATTGTGTTTGAGGTGAAAAGTAGCTTTTTTATCTTGAAACTCAATCCCAAACCAAGCATTAGTGTGCTTTGACATTGTAATTCTCCACTCTTATACATAAGAAAAAGAGTTATTATCAGGTCCATCGTCAGTGAAGAATTTAGCAGACTGCACGCGCAGGTCTAGAAGGATGACATGTGTCCCCTTAGCAAGTAGATTGAAATGTTAAAAATTTAATTAATTCTGAATGAAGTACTTGTCAACATTAGAACCCGCTTGTGGAGTCCACAAACTCCACTGACGGTGTAACAAATAATAGCTCTAAGGCCTAATTTGGTATTGAGGTTGGAGTTTGAAAAAGCTTGGTTTGGAAGAAGTGCTTTTGAAAAGTACTTTTTCAAATTGCAGTAGAAAAATGTAAATAATGTTTGGTATTGTTGTGAAAAAATTGTGGTAGAAGGATTAAATGTCTAAAAATGATATATTAGTTAAAAAGGAAGAGTGAAATAATTAGGGGATTTTAGTTATTTAATGTCCAAAAGCACATCTGAAACGCAAAATCACCTAAGGATTAGCTTCTCAGATTGGCATGGCTTTTGTGTTCAAAATCAGCTTTTGACACAAATCAAGATTTATTTGGTATTGCGTTTGAGATGAAAAACAACTTTTTTTATCTCCAAACGCAATGCCAAACAAGGCCTAAGAAAAAAAGGGTGAGAACCTTATACTTTTCAGCTCAAAAAATTTTATATAAAAATTTGTTATTATTATTAGTTAATGACCATTTCTAAATTTCTAATTCTAATTAATCTAAAATTTGTGGATTATAATCCAAGCAACTACAAAACAAAGATATCAAACCCAAATAATATATCGTGTTAAAGTTGTAATTGCAAAAAATTAAATTTAACTTTTAATCATAGACTTAATAAAAAAGAAAAGAAAAGAAAAATCAAGTCGTCGCTCCGGACTTGTTGAATCTCATTTGAATAGTAGGGTTTAGGGTTTTCTGATAGAACAATCATGTCATTGCTCGAGTAGCAGTTTCCGGTTTCCACTCGAAGTCGAATCGAACTAAACCCTAACAACGTCGATCTCTATGCTGACCGCGCTCAAGTTAACATTAAACTCAACAATCTTCCTAGTATTTCCCTATTTTACACTTTTTTTTATAGATTAATTGTTATATAATTGTTATTTTTTGTGATTTTTTTTTAAATTTGGTCGCAAAGGCTGTAGCGATCTGATTGAGCCAAAATTGACCCTATTTTTATGTCTATTTTACTATATTTTTAGACCCATTTATGCTTAATTATATGCTATTTTATTAATATTTGTGTTTTTAGTCTTTAAGTGATGTGAAAATGAGAAATTGTTATTTTTCACTATTTTTGTAGCTATTTTGATGACTTTTTACACAGATTTAAGCAAAGCAATTTTGAGCATAGATTTGGAGATTCGAAGTTCGTGTTTGAAGACCATTTGAAGATACTTTGGAGACTTGAAGACCATTGAGGATTTATTTCAAGAGGAAGAATGGAAGAATTGGAGTTTTAATTGAAGACAAGCCATGGACAAGCCCTCAAGCTTTGGTATTTATGGATAATTTATATGGGAAGATACTCAACCCATATAAAATATTAATTGGAATTAAAATCCCAATTAATGACTCCTAAATCCAAGGAAACACCAAAATCCCGTAGATTTCCGATTCTATTCCTAACAGGATTAGGATTCAGGAGCAATTTTGGTAGAAAATTCATAACTTTCTGCTCAGACCTCCGTTTGAAGCCCATGAGTACTCGTTGGAAAGCTAACTCCAAGATCTACAACTTTCCTTTGAAGTCCAAGACCAGTTCTGCCGTTTCAAGCCCGAAATGCCGTTGAAGTTTCGCACGAATTCAGCAAAATTTCAGGATCCTATTTTAACTTGGATTTCTACTCTATGATGACTTTTAATCCAACTTGGACTCCAAGTTAGACCCTAAAACCGGCATAGACTCCTTTCCAAGTTAGGATTGGAATTCCTAGGGTTAGTTCCACTATAAATAGCCACCTCCTGTATCACAAATCACACACCTCACACACCAATTCACATAATTCTCTTTAGATTTATTTTCTAGTTTTTAGGCAAAGGGTGCCGCCACCCTCTCTAGCTATAGGGTGGTGCGGCATACCTAGGTTTTTGTCAAGGAGATTTCGCCCTTCTAGTTCTGTAAGTTATTTTCCTGAATCCATGGGTAGCTAAATTCTTAATACTTCTGATCCTTTGGTGAATTCAATCAATTAAATATGGTGAGATTTCTGTTCTTATAATTTGGTATTTTATTCTTGATAGATAGCATGTTAAACTCTGTTATAATTCTACAATCTTGATCTTTATTGATTTATGTGGCAGTAAAGAGGTAATTTGAGAGATTGTTGGCTAGATCAAATAGCGGATTGACGTTAATGTTTGATTGTATGTAGCAAGTTAGCTGTGCTTGACGGCGGGTTAATGGGTTTGCATGCCAGTGATCAGATTTATCTGGTTGTTGTATGGTTTTACTTATTAAGCATGTGTGAAAGAATTAATAAAACTTAATGCTTTGAATCCTAGCAAATCTTTAAGGCTTTGCGGCTAATTGATTAGTTAGGAGGAAAAAGGGGTAATTTAAGGCTTGACGGCTAATCTTACCTAAATAGCATGTTAGGGTTTTCCCTAGACCAGTTATCATCTTGAATTTAATATTGAATTTATCCTTTAAATCAAGGACCCATAATTAATTTGATTGTTTTCTACCATTGGTGAAGAAGTATATCCTTAATTATTGTTTTCTTTCTTATCTGCTATAGACTTAGATTTAATTTAATTTGCTTTGTTTTCTAGTTTAATTGTTTTCTGTTTAATTACTTTCTGTCAATCTCTGTTTTCTGTGTTGTTTTTGAGAGATTTTAAG
>AWUE01020220.1:0-22475 GCA_001974825.2 Corchorus olitorius | reverse complement strand
CTATAAAAAATATATTTAAAAAATTCTAATATATATAAATTTTTTAATTAAAATAGTAAAATGGTAAAAATTAAATAGTTATAAGGATATTATATTTAATTAAATAAAAATAGAGTTTTTAGTTGAGTAAAAATATAAAAGTCTAAACAATGGTATTTAAGAAATATATTCGAAAAATAAGGATATAATGGGCGATTCAAAAGTTTTACAAATGTATGTACTTTTTAATATAGTATATATATATATATATATATGAAAATCGGGATTACTTTTTGAAGGAAAGGAATGTCTCCAAATTTGTTTCTCTACTACAATACAATCTACTTTGCAGGTTCATGAGAAAAACAACTTGTCTTTTAATAGCAGCAAATCGGCACAATTGGAACTCCATGGCAAGTTTTTTTCTTTTTTACTTTTGGGCCAAACCATGGCTGGGTGTTGGCCTGTTGGGTTATATTAATGTTTAAAAAACTTTATAACAATTACGAACAATTTGAGTGAACAATTTGGGTTTAGGATATCAGTTATCCAGATCAGCCTTAGGCTTCAACATTCCATTTCTTATTCTCCTTAAGCAAGATCTCGGGTTCGAGTCTTGTGAATGGAGAAAACCCTTGTTGGGAGAGCTTTACCCCTATAGTGGGCCAACCCAGCTCGAACAAGATTAGACCTGCTCATGGGCCGGGCCGGGCTTTTATTATATAATTATAGAAATTGTGCGGGCCTGGGCCCGGCCTGGTCCGAATATTCGGGCTTGGTCATTTGACCAAAGCCCGCCCATATTTAAGCATTCGTGTCCGAGGCCCGCCCATTTTATATTTTTTTAAAATAAAATAAAAATTTTAATTACATTTTATTCAATTTTTTTTATAAAAATCAACATGATAATTTTTTAACCATATTTTTTATAAATATAATTTATATAATATAATTGTAATGTTATATATTACATAGTATATATTTATATATTTAATATTTAAAAATAATAAAGATATGTATTATAATATATATATATATAGTAATACGGGCCGGGCCGGGCCCAGGCTTTTGGAAAGAAAACCAAGACCCGACCCGTTTTGCAAAACGGGCCTCTCACTTTGTCCAAAGCCCAACCTTTAAACTATTTCCCAAACCCTCCATATTTCGGGTGGGCTTTCGGGCCTGAGCGGGTACCCGGGCCCTTGAGCAGGTCTAAACAAGATTAACTTGTAAATATACAAAAAAAAGAAAATACATATGCACCAGTTACGAATAAAACACACATTGGTTACTTTATGATGCACAAAGATATGACTAATAGTTTCCTTTGGGGGACATTATTAATTTGACTGATCGTATCGTCAGCGACTTACAAAATAAAAAGCTAACTAACTTTTACTAACTGTTAGATAGGACAAGTCATGGTCGATACCACAGAGAAGAAACTAATTCAATTAACTAACACAATACAATTAATTAAGAAAGCAATTGGGTGAAAAG
The DNA here is from genome assembly GCA_001974825.2 of Corchorus olitorius. Taxonomy (NCBI): domain Eukaryota; kingdom Viridiplantae; phylum Streptophyta; class Magnoliopsida; order Malvales; family Malvaceae; genus Corchorus; species Corchorus olitorius. The sequence goes on along the minus strand of AWUE01020220.1, from coordinate 20,996 downwards.
CAACTGAGTAAAAGAGAGCAATTGAATTGTCACGGATTCAATTAAAAAGAAATCAATAAAATAAAAGCAATACTTTCCCACTTAAGTATAAGTTAATTACAAACATCATGGAGCACGGATCAAAACACACCAATAAACAATAAACAATAGATAAGTCATTGGCAAGGAATTAGACTACTAGCTAGTTATTCATCCTCTTCCTAATCTATTTATTATGTAAACCAAATCAGTACTAGTTATTCACAAGATATCTCTTTTTTCAATTTTTAGTTACTAGTTATTTACTAATCAAAGGAAACAATAAAGTAATAAGAACAATAGATGCACCAAAAATAAACTTATGATTACTAATTATTCATCAAAGCATAACGAAACCCAATTTAATACTTCAATAACTAATTATTCATTGAAAAATACCAGATCATGCTACTAATAATTAGATTCAATTACTAGTTATTCACAAAATCTAATTTAGCAAAGATCACTTCATTAACCTAATTTAGCTCCGGATACCAAACAAGTTTGATTAATCGACCTAATCAATTATTCCATGGTTAGCAAGAAAACTTATCTAAATCTATTGAATCATTGAATTAACCCAATCAATCATGCACAACATAGATAAGACATATCAAGCATGCATAATATAAAAGAGATATTCATCAATTCGATTGATAAAGAAAATAAATATAAGATCTCACCATAGGTGTAAAATAATCAATTTATAATTTAAGAATTCAATAGGGAAAAGTATTAAAAAGAACTACTCACTCATAATTTAGAGGATCATAATCGACATACTCATAAGAAAAGAAGAAGAAGATGTCGACGGCTAGAGAGGAAAATCCTCTTAGGTTTTGGCCTTGATCTTTTCTTGAGATTGTATTCAATTGTCAATCATGATTTCCTGAGACTAAGGGTTTCTATTTATAGAGGAACTAGGCCACATCATACCATTACAAGACTCTATAACAGCCATTAGATAGGCTGACATAAGGCGCATGATAGACAACTAAAGACTCAATCTTAATCTAATTAGGAATTGCACAACTTAATCTCCCATGCTTGAGCTTTCATTGATTGTAGCTTTAATTCAGATCCAACGTGGCCAATAGGAAGCTTCCATGTCATCAAATCCAGTTGAACAACCCATACAAGTCATCACCAAGTCAGTTTAAGACTTATTTCTACTGGGTTAGGCATGCAGTCAAATCTGTCCAAAAATCTTCAAAGGCGAAATTGACATTCTTAACAGCAGAACTGGACTTCGAAGTCAAAAAGAAAAATTGTAGAGGTTGAAGTTAATTTTCCAATGCAACTGAAATCACATTTTTATGTGCTATGGATCAAAAGATATGAGTTTTATACCGAAACTGCACTTATGAAAGTCTTCTTTGACTACACTTTCAAATTATGACTTCAATTGGACTAGAAACTCTCAATTGGATATGAGAACACCAAATTAGACTCCAGATCATCAAATTCGGGCTTCAAAGAATTGAATTGAGCAATCTGGGCTCAATTAGGCTTGCGGGGCTTCTGCGCTCAAAATTAGCAATTTCTACTAATTTGATCAAAATTACTCCAAATCTTGATCTTTGTAAATAATAGTTCTAAATAGGCCTGGAAACATAAAAATGAGAAATATGAGGGTAAATAGATACTTATGACTACGTCCCCAATAGGATTTATCTATCTCTCTCTTCTCCTCTTCTTCTCTCTAATCTTTGTTCTTGGTTTTCATCAATATGAGATAAGTTTTTCTCTCAAATTCCATGCTTAGACTTTTAGGTTGATTTGTGAGATTTATGTTCTTAACCTAATTATTTATCTTGGTATTTTATGAATTTAGATTTTATCTTTATGATTTTATGATTCTAATTGATTTAGATGCATACTTATTAATTAGGATTGTAAATCTATTGCTAGTAAGAATTATATACCTTTTGGTTAGGTTTCACATGGTAGCAACTAGTTGATTGAGAGAAGTTATTGAAAGGTAACTAGAAATCACTAGGAAATCATGAATGCAAATTGAATGCTTGTCCGTTTGGGAATTGTAATTTGTGTAGGCTATAATTCACTATGCTTAATGCTGCTGAACCTTGAATTCTATTGTGCGTTTTCCATAGGGTTAGAACCTCAATTAGACTTAGTTAATAGCGTTCGCTTTAATTAGGTATTGTGGTGAATTTATGGGGTTAATTAGCGTTTGTTGTTAATCTACGCCTTATATCTTGATTAATATGTTAATATCTTTTGTTTCAAAGATTTGATTAACCTGAATAGTCGATGCTTGGGATTAGAGTATTTACTTATCTTGTTTCTTAATTTTATTATTTTCTTGTTCATTTATTTTATTGTCACTCTATTCACAAAAACCCCAAAAATTGTTAATTTTAGGATTAATTATAGTAAAGTAGTTTCTCCAACTCTCTGTGGGACGTAGTCATAAGTAAACTATCCTATCCACCGTAAGTGGAGTTTAGCATACTCCACGTGTGGGTCTAGAAGGGTAACATGTCCCTTTAGGAACTAGATTGAAATGTTAAAAATTTAATTAATTATGTAATGGTAAGCCTCCATATATTAAAATTTAATTAAAAATTTAAAAATTTAATTAATTAATTAAAAAAAATCTATATGGTAAGCCTCCATATTCTGGATTGGATTGAATTTTGCTGCTATTGCTATATGGTCTCAGCGGCCTTTTTTTTATCTGATCGGGCCTTCCGGGATGAGAATTAAAATCTCCACAAATTATCATTGGAATCTTCTTTGGGTGAGTGAAATCCTGCAGCTCCTTCGGAATTTGACCATATTTCTGTAGGATATACATATAACCAAATAAAATCATATTAATTAGCAGCAAGACTAGCACAAATAAATAAAGAAGATATATATAATAACCTGAAATTAATATCACACAGTACCTCTAGCAAAGCCTTTTTCATCAAGTCTTCAATCTTAGCAAAAATAGGATCTGTTGGAGTTTGTTTTTCTTCCCTTTCCTGGTCTGTGAGAGACAAAAGAGCAACTTCATGTATAGCTTCGATTATGCCTCGAGAATCAAAATTGTTTGTTGGATCACCCTTGTCTTTAAGCTCATCGATAACCTTGATGCATAAATTATGCCATGCGTCCAATTCTGGTATTAAAGCACCAAGCACTCTTTTGGCACTATCTTCATCATAGAAGCCAATCTCCGCTTCAAAAATAAGTCCAGCTGTTGTAGCAAACTCACACACAGCTGTTGTAAGATGTTCTATAGCTTCTCCATATGGTTTCAAGTAAGCTGCGTACGTGTAATAATAATTCATGAGATGCTAATTATTAGATTCTCAATGAAAAAAAAAAAACAATTCAACCAATTACAGTATACTGTTGATCAAAAAGAGTCCTAATTAGTTTAAGATAAATAGTTAGACTCTAACCGTCGTAGTCCTCCTCCTCTTTCCTTAATCCTTTAAGTGTAGTGTTAGGCCCTTGATAATGTGCTAGAGGGGGGGTGAATAGCACTTTTAAACAATCTATGGCAACCTCGAGAACTTTTGCAAAGTTGGGGAAAATGGTAGATGAAATAGATGAAATTTGAGGGTAGAAAGATGAGAAATTGCAACACAAAGTAAAAGGAAGGTTTAGAGAAATTGAATACTCACAATTTATAGAGGTTCGGTGATCCCCTCACCTACATCCTCTACCTTGATCTCCCCAATCAAGGATTTTCACAAACAACTAAACCGGTGAAATTCTAGCATCCACCAAGCCTTTTACAAAGTGAGCTCTCCCCAAGCTCTAATCTTCAAAACAAGTTGATCCTAACTTGTTTCTACCCAAGAAAAGATGAATAAAGAAGTACAATGATCTCCCAAAGATCCCAAGTACAAATTTTAGTTCAATACAAATTTTCTCTCAAAACTAGTAGGAATGAAGAACAAAGAGAAAAAATGACTTCTTGGCTTCAATAATGATGAGCAATGAATAATCTCACTCTTGGATCCCTTCAAAAGGCTTTAATGATGTGTATATATACCCTCTCACAAGTTTCTAGCCGTTGGAGCTCTTTTCTAGCCGTTATAGCACTTTTTCCACTTTTTCAAACTAGCTGTTTTTTTGTCCTGTAGTGAGACTGACACTGTCAGAATCAGTTTTAGTCGACTAAAACTTCAGTTTGAACACCAACATTAGTCGACTGAAACTTCATGCGCTTCAATATCCTGAATTTTGAAAAGTGGCAGATTTGACAACATTTTCGGCTAGTTTTAGTTGATGAAAACTCAAACGATAACTTCATCAGATAATCAACTAAAACTCCATTTCATTCCAATCGTTGAATACTTTGTTTCTTTGCAAATTTCTTCAAGAAGTTCTTTTTAAGTGCTTCTCCAAAAATTGTTTGTGCTCCAATTTGAGATAAAGAGATATTCTTTGAAGCCTACACACTTAATTAGACTTAATTAAATATTAAGGAGGAATGTTTTGTGATCATCAAAAATTACATGGAGTCAACAATCTCCCCCTTTTTGATGATGACAAAACACCCCTTACAATAAAGAGTGTTAAGTCTAAATTAGTTACCTATATACAATTGCATTGTATAAGAAGAATATAAGATATGGACAAAATTAACTCATGGAAAGCTCCCCCTAAAATCATGCATAAAATCAACAAAAAAATGCAAGAGCTCCCCCTATATATATGCAATCCTATCCAACAATTCACTAGGTGACTATTGACTTCTAGTTCATAAATAACAAATTTAGTCACAAAGCAAATGTACATCAAAACATAATCATTAAGACTTACACTCAACAAAATATATAAGCTCATTTGAGTTAACACAAACCCTTTAACTACACTCCCCCTATATATATGCTCTCTTCTCCCCGTTTTTGACATCATCAAAAGAGGAATGGAAGGCATGCATTAAGGAATGCAAACACAAGACAAAACTCAATTTTAAAAAATAGAGAATCTCTTCTCCTCCTTTAGCTCATAAGACATAAAATCATTTCAAAAGCATAGGCATTTAAGATTGCAAAACTTCTTAAGTGAAAATGCATCTCATTTAAAAAAAATGCATAAAAGTTAGAATTATTAGGAGACTGGGAAGATGGTGGAGTTGTTTAGGAATAGGTTTGATGGTATTTTCTCCATTTTCTTCATCATTCCATTCTTTACTCCCATTTCTACTTTCATCTAACATACTCTTTCAAGCTATCCTCAATCACTTTCCTTATACCAAATCACTATCATTTCTTCTTTTGAGCTCTAAAAGCACTCTCTTACATTATTTCTTGATTGCCCTTTCATTTGCTCACACTATATCCAACTATAGTACTTTTACTTCCATAAGCTCTTTGGACATTTATGTGTTTGTAATTCACAAGTCAATCTCAAGTAGATGCCTTAATCCCCTATCAACAATCAAAAACACATGCAAATCATGTATATCATTATCCACCAAGTTCTTGATTGTCAAATCATCTCCAATGAAGAATCCTCTCACCATGATGGAAAATAGGACCATAAAGATGTCCAAAAATTCAAAAGAGTCCTAAATTCAATTCATTACTCATAGATTCACATTCAAATGCTCAAGATTCTCCAATAGCAATCATTCATATATCAATCATTTCCACTAACTATTAACAAAGGAGTCAAATATATTTCATACCTCTCTCTTTGTAAACCAATTCAACCTTGAGGTATTCTTTCTAAGATAACATTATCTTCCTTCTCCCTTTGTTATTTCTCAAAGAAATCCATTATCCTTAGACACATTTCTCCTTCTCCATATTTCACAATTTTCTAGTATCATCTTCCCAATATTTCTCCTAAAGGTATTCCATCTTTCCATTTTCTTTGGGATAGAGAAGGCTTATTTGGTTAGTATGGGGATTTTGAAAAGAAGTTTAGTGTTTTAGGAAGATTAAAAATGAATAGGATGTGTGTTCAATTTTGGTTCAAGTCTTCCTAAGTTTGATAGGATTATAAGGAATTTAAAGTGTATGATAGAACAAAAATAGGTTCAAGAGTGAATGAAGATTTGGAATATAAGCTCAATGATTTTAGTCTCTTTATCATCCTAAACAAGTGAAAACTAACTAATTAGAGTGAAGTTAATTAATAAAGTCATATTGGTTGAAACCAAGAAAACTTTGATTAATAAACCTCTAAATTAATCAATTAACAATTCACAATTCACAAAAATGCATGATTTTATAAAGAAAAAATCATTAAAGCTCAAACCTTGAATATCAACTAAGTGACAAGCCTAGTTGACCAAATATTTTGCTTGAAAAACATTTTAAAAACAAAAAAAATGCATAAACCACAAAAAGTTTTCAAGGTGCTCCTTAATAAAATAATGTGTTAACCAATTAAACTCAAAATTTTGCAAAAGTCAAGTCAAAATGAATCCATTAAGCACAATAAACATATATAAGCACATAAAGATTATTCATATAAAAAATCAAAGAGTATAGCAATTAAGATCACAAAAATCATGGAGTCAATCAATGATAAACAAATTAAATCTCATGACTACAAAAACATGCTTCAATTTTTTTTTTAAACTAACAAAACATGCTTGATATAGCTTTTAAATGTGTTACCTATGGTTCCAAGTCCTTGGACAAGTCCTTTGGAGATGTCACCAAATGGAACACTTCAACTTTCATTCAATCAAGCTTTTCCATATATGTTCCTTGAATAGCCATGTAGCTTCATGGCTATTTCCTTGGGTTGAGCCTACAATATTTGATCATTTTCCTCTTGCTCAACCTACATACACAACTTTTCAAGTTTGACTTTTAGGTACCCATACTTTGATGGGTCCTTAGGGATTAGGGAGCATATGAGAACCTTTAGGCACCCAAACCAATTTGGTTTTGGGAGAGTTTCTCTCATTATGATAGCAATCATAGGAAAGATGCCCCTTCTTTCCACATGTATAACAATAAGCATTATATCCATAATATCTCTTTTTAGCAAATACATTTCTTTTAGGTTCTATCTTTCTTTCATTAGTCAATTTGAGAGTTAGATCATCAATAATCATTTGTAAAGCAACATTTCTACTCTCTAAATCAATATAGTCATTTTTAGCATGCTCTATCTCAACTTGAAGCAAGTTTCTATGCTCAAATACATCAAGATATTCAATTTTAATCTTAGCAAGCTCATTATTCAAACAATTTGCTTCCTTTTTCAATTTCTTGTATTTAATAGCAAGATCTTTAAATTCATGAAGCAAACATTCATAATCATCATCAACATCATCATCATATTCATCACAAATAATTGGTAAAATGGGAGTTACCTCAATCTCATCCTCTTTTGCCATCAAGCAAATGTTGGCTCTTTCTTCCATCTCACTTTGATCACTATCCAAAGATGAAGATTCACTATCGGAAGATGTAGCCACCATTCTCTTCTTTTGCCTCTTGTCCTTCCTTGAATGTCCCTCTTTGAGCAATGGACACTCATATTTGTAGTGACCCGACTTCTTGCACTCATAGCACATTATTATGTCACCTTTGTTGGACTCATGCTTGTTCTTGCCTTTCCAAGATGAGCTTTGATCTTTCTTGTAGCTCTTCCTTCCTTGCCTATATCCTCTCAAAAATCTTGTAAACTTTTTGGCAAGCTTGTCAACTTCTTCATCATCACCACTAGATAGAGTCTCCATATTTTCTTCAAAGACACTCATTTTCAAGGCTAAATTCTTTTTCTTTTCCTTAGCCTCATTCTTCTCTTGCTCTTCCTCTTCTTTCATTTTTATCTCATAGGTGAGGAGAGAGCCACAAAGAGTATCTAAAGATATTTCATTCAAATCCTTAGCTTCCTCAATAGCGGTTACCTTTGTTTTCCAAGTTTTTGGCAAACTTCTAAGGATTTTCTTCACCTTTTCACTCTCCGGGATATCCTTGTTGAGATGCTTCAATTGGCTACAAATGTTGTTGAATCTTTCAAACATCTTGGAGATGCTTTCATCGGATTCCATCTTGAACATCTCATATTGGTGAGTAAGAATGGTGATCTTTGACTCCTTTACTTGTGAAGTTCCTTCATGAGTCACTTTCAACTTATCCCAAATTTCTTTAGCACTTTCACAAGTAGATATTCTATTATATTTCGGAAATAGTAAGTGCACAATGTAAAGTATTAACTAGCTTTGTAGTTGACTTGGTACCTTTTTTATATCACTTTCACTCCAATCTCTCTTTGGTTTGGCTATTGGCTCATGAGTTGTAGCACTAAGCATTGTTGGGATGAATGGACCTTCTTCAATCACATCCCACATAGCAAGATCATTTGCCCTCATGAATGCCTTCATTCTATTTGCCCAAAATTGATAGTTAATTCCATCAAAAAGTGGTGGCCTATTGATGGATAGACCTTCCATGGGCAAGTCACTTGTAGATGCCATTGGTTGGATCTTTCCCAAGGATTTTAAGCCTTAAAAATGGGTTAGGCTCTGATACCAATTGTTAGGCCCTTGATAATGTGCTAGAGGGGGGGGGGTGAATAGCACTTTTAAACAATCTATGGCAACCTCAAGAACTTTTGCAAAGTTGGGTAAAAGGGTAGATGAAATAGATGAAATTTGAGGGTAGAAAGATGAGAAATTGCAACACAAAGTAAAAGGAAGGTTTAGAGAAAATGAATACTCACAATTTATAGAGGTTCGGTGATCCCCTGACCTACATCCTCTACCTTGATCTCCCCAATCAAGGATTTTCACAAACACTTCACTAAACCGGTGAAATTCTAGCTTCCACCAAGCCTTTTACAAAGTGAGCTCTCCCCAAGCTCTAATCTTCAAAACAAGTTGATCCTAACTTGTTTCTACCCAAGAAAAGATGAATAAAGAAGTACAATGATCTCCCAAAGATCCCAAGTACAAATTTTAGCTCAATACAAATTTTCTATCAAAACTAGTGGGAATGAAGAACAAAGAGAAAAAATGACTTCTTGGCTTCAATAATGATGAACAATGAATAATCTCACTCTTGGATCCCTTCAAAAGGCTTTAATGATGTGTATATATACCCTCTCACAAGTTTCTAGCCGTTGGAGCTCTTTTCTAGCCGTTATAACACTTTTTCCACTTTTTCAAACTAGTTGTTTTTTTGTCCTGTAGTGAGACTGACACTGTCATAATCAGTTTTAGTCGACTAAAACTTCAGTTTGAACACCAACATTAGTCGACTAAAACTTCATGCGCTTCAATATCCTGAATTTTGAAAAGTGGCAGATTTGACAACATTTTTGGTCAGTTTTAGTTGATGAAAACTCAAACGATAACTTCATCAGATAATCAACTAAAACTCCATTTCATTCCAATCGTTGAATACTTTGTTTCTTTGCAAATTTCTTCAAGAAGTTCTTTTTAAGTGTTTCTCCAAAAATTGTTTATGATCCAATTTGAGATAAAGAGATATTCTTTGAAGCCTACACACTTAATTAGACTTAATTAAATATTAAGGAGGAATGTTTTGTGATTATCAAAAATTACATGGAGTCAACATGTAGCTCTTAAGAAGATTATATCTTCCCACAAGAGCTCCAGCCGATCAACCTAAATTTGTTAAAAATATCAACAACACTTGTCAGATCATGAATATCATGAGTTAGTGACGTCAACCTAATTTAAGCACACGTACAAGTATATAAATAAAACAAATTGCATGCATCAACAAATTAACATGGCAAAATATATAGAAAAAGAAAAATCGAGTATACCACTTTTTTCACGACAGGATCATAATTATCGTACTTATGTCTATGTTTGTGCCTCAGACAAATTTATTCCTTTATTCTCGACGAAACATAACGGAACATAAAAATAAAAAAAAAAAACTACAAGAAAGCTGAAAAGAAACGAACCAAAATCCATGTTTGAAAAAGGAAGAAAAAAAATCTTTGAAAAGAAAACAACCGATATAACTAATAACCAACTTAATTGGAGCAAGGATTAGCAATAACTAGATAGTTGTATTTGGTGGATATTTATACTTAGAACCGACTTAATTGATAACTTAAAATTACCTATGTAATTTTGGTATTAATTAGCCGACGTACTTAGAGCCGACTAAACCCTCCCTAAAAAATTCCCTAATCATTCTCTCATAAAAAAATTTTCATCAGCCGACTAATTAAACCCTCCCTCTCGCTCCCCTAATCTTCCCTCTCCTATCTTACGCTCCAACAAACATGGCAAAACCTCTACAACATGATCCCTTCGCAGAGTACCGCACAGAGTCTAATTGTGGAGCAACCTCCTTCCTTGAATCAAAAGGTAAAGAATCAAAACTATATATATACACACACTCTATAATAGTAGTAAACTGATTGCTTTGTTTATCGGGTTAAATTTATGTTTGGCTTTTTTTTTTTTCCATTCTTAACCGTTAGTTTAAACCGCTGTATTAATTTGTTATATTAGCCATCGGTTTTTATGGAAATAATATATATCTATTAATTGAAAGTTTTGCCGCTGGTGGTCGACAAGCGCCTCTGATCAATGTTTTTGGTTTGTTCATATGCTGCTTCTGTTTTTTCACTGTTGGACTGTGTGATCTGTTCTGTTTTGTAATTGCTGCCTTTCCTGTTCTGTTTCCTTCCTTATATCACTAAATCTATTTGACTAGGCTTGTTTTTGGGTTAATTGATTGAATAAAGTTTCGTGGTGTTTCGAGTACTTGGTTGGTAATATTCTAGAATCTATCTACATTATTATATATATGACTTTTATTTAGTTGGTTTAAATTGGTTGGATTTATTTTTTCTTCCATTGTGAGTGGTGGATTTTATGGCCATAAAACAACAATTCGAATTTTTTTAGAGTTTCTTTGGTTCCTAAATTTTTACTACTATCCTCGCCTCTTATATGTGGAATTTTTATGGACTCTCCAAGTACAGCATGGGAGGGCTTGTTTTGATTGATTGTACATGTCGGGACTGTTGGGTCTTGCATGCGTGTTCTTTTGGTTCTTGTGGATGGGTAAATTAGGGGGCTGGTTGGACGATGTTCTATGTGGCTTTGTTTCATTGGTTTCTTTTCTCTTTTGTTTTATTTTGTACTGCTAATTCGGTTTTGCTTTGGTTTTTAACCATGCTTGCCTCTTATTTTCGGAGTAAAAGTACTCTTTTTTTTTTTAAATGTTCAAAATAGCTAGAACTAAAGATCTTTTAGTTTTATATTTAAGCATATCGTTTTATTTTTTAATATTGGTTGGTTTTATTTGTTTAGGCCTCTATGTGATTCCATCCAAATTAGAAGTAAAAGATACGATGATTCATGAGATTCAGTTGCCTAAGGATATCTCCATGGAAATCCTGGAGAGATTACCTATCAAGTCTTTTGTTCGATTCAAGGCTGTATGTAAGTCCTGGAAATCTTTGATCTCCTCTCCCTATTTCACCGACTGTCATTTTGATCGATCTGCTGCCAACTCTAACAAGCTAGGGATCGTCCTAGAAGAATATTCTGATTCTAACAAGTGTTCAATCTTCTTCCACACACTCGATTTTAGTGCCACTTCTTTAGGAGAAACAACGATCGTTGAGCACCCAATCACAGAATGTGAGCAAGCCAATCTCTTAAGTTGGTGTCGGGATTTATTGTTGCTTAGAGTTAAATGTTTCCATAAGTTGTTGCTTTGGAATCCATCAACTAGGGAAGGCAAGGAAGTCCCAAACACACTACATTCGTATGACTACGATTACCAGAGTATTTATGCTTCTGCGCTTGGGTATGATTTCACTCTTAAAACTCATAAGATAGTTGTAATCTTGCAAACTGGTAGACGTTGGAGGTTCTTCTCGGTTTATAATGTTAAAACAGATAAGTGGGAGAAAAACCTTTTTGTCGATAAAAATCATCATGAAGCTGCTAGGTTCAAAGACAAGCCTATAACTCTTGCTAATGGAGCACCACATTGGTTGATATGTTATCCAGTTTTATGCGATACGTGTTACTATAAAATTGAATACTTTGATTTTGCCCTGAATAAGTTCGAGGAGATTCCACAGCCTGATGATGGTGATTATTGTATTTCTGGCAAAACTGCGAACCTATTTGATAAGGGTGGATGTCTTTGTATCGGATACCATACACGTCTTGCTTTTAAAGTATGGGTAATGAGGGAATACGGTATGAAGGAATCTTGGTCAAAAGAGATGATCTTTGATACCAGTATTCATGGCCACCACTACCCAATTTGTTTTGCAAAGACTATCAATGTTTCACTTGTTGAAGAATATGTTGCAGAAGAGAAACGTTGTCGTTTCGCCATTTATGATTATGATGACAAGGAAAGAGGAATTGAGCTCGAATTTTTGACAGGAAGAGAGCTTACAAATAAGGGAGCTTTCGCATTCGTTGAGAGTTTGGCTTCGTTGGAGACTGAAAAGGTTAAAGAGGTAGCGCAAGAAGAACCTTTGATTTTGTTGGAGACTGAAAAGGTTGAAGAAGAAGAACCCGAAATTTCATTTGGGAAGGGGAGTAAGCTGATCAACTTTTTGACACCCATAATAGATCCTAAGATAAGATTTTTTAAACGTTACAAACATTTGTTTTTTCTCTTCTCTTTCTCTTCTGTTCTCAGTTTTTTTCTTTTTTCCTTTGTCTTTTTTTCTATTCAATTTATTATTTTTTTCTTTTGGATTTGGATTGTAGTGGCTTCTTAGAGCCAAACACAACAAGTTGGGTTTGTACAAAGTCGACCCCAACAAGTTGGATTTAATTTGTTGAATACATAATTGTGCCGCCAATTCTTAAATTGCGAGAATTATTTCGTGTGTTGGATTTAATTGTTTTTTTGTTCAAAGTTTATGGATGCTGGCATATATATAGGTCATAGATGGGTTATAACTGTAGCACTATGTTTAGTCTAGGTAGGTAGAGTCTTTTGAGGTTACCACATCCTGTGAGATGATTTTAAAAGTTGCAAAGCCTAAGAAACATTTTATTCATATTCAAACTATTTTCAATTTCAAATGCCGGAGATGAAGACTAAAGAAAATGAATCATCCAAAGATTGAGGCATTAACTTGCGAGGCAAAGCTTCAACAAGCTTTAGTGTTTGCAACAAGCTATAACAATGTGCTATTTCTTAATCCTAGTCCTGATGAATAGTTAACAACGAGCTCCGACAAATCAAACCAGGAAGAGAAGAAGAATTTTACACAAAAACTGAAAATTCCTTCTGAAATTAAAATTACCTAGCATCAATCATCTAGTTCCAAAGTCCAGCACTTAACAAAATTAAAAGATTGAAGTCAGCAGAATGATCAATAGATAAAGAATTAAGGTTAGCGTTAGGGTCCTGAAATTCAAAAGCCCATCAAGGAAGCAACCTCAACTTGGCTCTGTCCTTCCTTCCTATGAACATTGATATGACCCCCAAGTGAATCCTCTCTTGCAAAAGCTACATTTATAATATTTTGGAGGCGATGTTTCCCCATAACTGTTAGGATTTTTACCTCATTTCCTAATTAGATTTGGATTAGGATTTTTCTAGAGTCTTTTGATTGGTGGACAAGAATCCTAATAGGAAAGGGATTCTTGGAGCCAAGTTTATGTTAGTATAAATAGACAGTTTATGTTTAGGTTTTTTGTGTGTGAGATAGAAAGAGTTGTATTGTTGTGAGAGAAAGCTAAGATAGCTTTAGTTTGTTGTGAGAGAATCACCCATGTTGGGTGATTAGATTGAGAGTTTGCTAAAGAGATTGTTATGATTAGTGATTGTAATTTATTGATTTGATAGTGGAGATTTGTGGCATAGGTCCACAAGAAAATTTGCTTTGTTGTTTTACGTTTTAATTATTTGTTTGGTTAATTCCTGGGATATCCGAAGTTACAACAAGTGGTATCAAGAGTCTGGTTGATTAGAGATGACAGAAAGCAGCGGATCAGCTCTGAAGTTTGAGATTGAAAAATTTAATGGAACGAACAGTTTTCAGATGTGACAGAGTACGGTAACAGATATGTTAGTACAACAAGAATTGGGAGATGCGCTTGAAGCTGATAAGCCTGCAACGATGAATGAGAACAGGTGGTGAGATATTCAACGAAAAGAAGTAAGTACAATTCGTTTGTCTCTTCACTACTGAAAAACAGTGAGATAGCGGCGTTTTTTTTTACATATAGCGGCGTTTATAAACACCGCTATTCTAAATAACGGCGTCCTACATGGCGCCGCTAGAGGCGCCGTTATAACAAACGCCCTTATTTTGCGGCGTCTAGGTCCCAAACGCCGCTATCCGTATAACGGCGTTTAAACGCCGTCAGATAGAGGCGTCTAGACGCCGTAATAAAATTTTTCCGAAATCATTAAATTTTCTTAAAAATAATATATAGCGGCGTCTAGACGCCACTATTTAATGGCGTCTAGACGCCACTATTTAATGGCGTCTAAACGCCGCTATCTGGACACGTGTGTGAAAATTATACTTTTGTAAATTGCATATTGCGGCGTTTGGACGCCACTATTTGGGGGCGTCTAAACGCCGCTATATATGTATTTAACACTATTTTTTTAAAAAAAGCACTACAATATATAGCGGCGTTTTGTTCTAAAGACGCCGCTAAATAAGGGCGTTTTGTTTTTTAGACGCCACTAAATAGGGGCGTTTTGTTCTGTAAACGCCGCTAAATAAGGGCGTTTTGTTCTTTAGACGCCGCTAAATAAGGGCGTTTTGTTCTTTAGACGCCGCTAAATAAGGGCGTTTTCTTTTCACACATGCTCCAAATCAGGGCTTTCATTTATAGAAAAATTTAGGGTGAGTGGGAGTTACTTTAATACGATAATAGCACAAAATATAAAATATCAGAAGCTATAATTGAAATGAAATTTTTAAGAATTACACTTAATTAACAAAGGAAGTTCATTACATTACATCCAAATGGTATTCAAAGTAGCATATATATAAAAATTGTTCTATACACAATTTCACTAAAATATCTCTATTGTTCCAGTGTTACATCAACCACACATGATTAAAGGAATTTAAGGAATCAAAAGAATCATATTGTATCTACTTGTTTACCACAACGTGATTGTGCACTGGAAATTGAAGTATTGACAAAAAAGTTACCACCATCGTCATCGCCATCTCCACCGCCACTAGTATTAGCATTTTGAGTGCCCTACTAAAAAATATAATTAGAAAATCAGTTTAGGGTCAAAACTTTTACATACATTAAATTTGATCAATTATGAAAATGGAAATGTGATTACCTGTGGCGAAGTCTCCGTCACAACATCTATAGAATCAGGAAATTTTTGTGCAACAAACATCATGAGCTTATCTAGTTTGGAGGAAATTCGAGCATTTTCAGCAGTCAACCAAGAGGACAAGTCAGACGAGAGTTTAACCTGTTTATCAGGGAGAGAAAACGGGATTACTCTACTTCTACTCTATAAATGGGGGTTGGCCCTTTCACATGACCAGACCTGGTCTCAGCTTTCTTGTTCTTCTCTCCGCCATCGGTAGCTGATTAATTTGAAGGAGAAGCTCTTTCTTTGCCTGTGCCTAGCCCCAAAGCCCTATTTTTAAGGAGAGCTCTTACTGCTTACTCGGATGATGAGAATTTGAGTTGCATCCCTCGCAAGGAGTCTGAAGATGAATCCCTTTTAGCGGGATTTACCAGAGATGCAGAGTGGGATAAGGTTACTAGTTAGACCTCAACCCCAGCAAAGTAAACAGAAGAGATAGTACCAACAACCCGAGGTTGAAAAAGCCAATCCTTCTTTGAATAAGGATACACCGGATCCCGGGGAAACCTCACATAGTTTGATGGAAATGCTGGGAGAATAGGCGAAAGACCGTAAGTAAGGCTAGCCTCTACAAGGTTGGAGCTAAGATTGGAAAGCTCTTAAAGATTGATTATCATACAAATACCAGTAGTAAGGGTAGATTTGTGCGGTTTGGAAACGATCAAGCGCTTGTCTCTCCGCTCGTCTCTCTTCTTCAATTCTTGCAATCTCTTGTTGGCTTTGTAATTCTCTTCGCTGCACACAAAAGCCATAAATAACTTTAAAACGACAAAAATAGCCCATGTCCAATCAAAATGAGAAAAACAGTCCAATATTGTAATATCACGTTTTCATCAAATTAGAAAGCAATGCAATTTAAATTTCGAACCTGCATTTCTTCTCTTAGCTGCTGAACCTCTGATGAAGATCTTCCTTTTGAGTAGGCCGTGAAGATATGAGCATTGTCTTTAAAGATGTCTTTTGGTGTGACCCCCAATCCAAGACATCTGACTCGGCCAGGTTGTTCTTCCCTTAACACCTCAACCAAAATTTTGCTTTCAACTTCATCCTTTGACAAATTCTGTGTATCCTCCGTAGATGCGGTTGTCTGCAATTGTTCTATCATTTTCTATAATAACAATTACAAATAACCACATATCAGAGCCACTTGCAAACAGAAATAATACACATTAAATGACCACAATTGCTTCATTTAGAATTGGAAAACTCACCAAAACATCCCCGACTTTTTCGTTTACGGGTGCTCCATTGCTTCTTGTATGCGTCTTCTTGTATGCGTCTTCTTGTACACGTTAAGACGCCCAACATCTTCTCCTTTTTTTGACTATAAAGAAATCCATTGAGAATTTGCATGTCATAGGAGAAAACAATTTGTTCAACTTGTTTAAATTTGAGAACAAAAGTAGCAGCAACAACCAAGATTAATATTTACATTCTTTAAAAACGCTGCAAGGTAAATTACTTACCATCTCATTTCTCAGTCTCGCAAAGCTTTTTGAGCCTGCAGTATGAAGATTATGTTGACATTTTCGGCTCGCTTTTCCTACTTTCTCCTTTTTCTATTAACAAAAATGCATAATGTTAATATACCAACAAGAATAATGTATTTGTATAAAAAAAAAAACAAGAATAATGTACCAACAACAATGCACTTTTTCTACAAATTTAAATAGTAATAAGATTTATCTTTCCTTTTGTTGAGTGCCAATATTCTGCCATAGGGTCAAAAAGGGTTGCGGGTATCTTTGGATCTCGCGCAGCTTTCGTCGCATCAAGTGTATCTCTATAGAATTCTTTCTTCAATTTATGCTTGTAGTCCCTCCACTTTTTTCCCATATTCATTTCTAGCCATGGGTGTGTCTCAAAGTCAAAGCGAAATCTAGTCTGAAAATATAAACAATAATGTAGAAAAATCAGATTAATAAAACAGTTACACTTTGAATTCAAATATGAAACACAAACACAAGTTAGAACTCTATTTGGAAAGATGCAAAATAAGTTGCATACCTTAATATACTCGACCGCTGTATCTTTGACACCGCGAGAAAAAGTATTCCATGGCTGTGGACTCATCGGAAGCCATACTTGATCCCGACCCAACTTCCCTAAAAATCCTCCAAGGAGTTTACTTTCCTCTCCAACAGGTTGCCCCAATTCATTGGCTTTAACAATAACTTTGTAGGGAGGCCTTTCGGTCCAGAGTTTATTCAAATTTGTATTTACTTGTTTCTCCACTCCATTCTCATCAACTATCATTAAAAATGAGTTAGTAAATTAATAAAAAAAATTACAGAAAATTGGAAGTCAAATAGATTATGGTTTTAGTGGAATACCTGTGACGGTCGTCATATAATATGACTGAACCGGCTCAGACTGCATAGAAGTGGCATCATGACTGGAGCTCGGATGGGAATTATTAGCAGAATCTCCCGCTGCATTAAGCGCAGCCGAACCGACCCGAGGCGAAGTGGGAGGATCCACTGCTGGGGTCGAAGTGTGAGGATCCACTACTGGGGTCGAAGTGGGAGGATCCACTGCGGCATCAGTCGTAGTAGGGAGAGCCGGACCAACAACATCCTCTCCATTTGCTGCCTCAATGGGGTTGTCATTTGCTACTAAATCCCCACTAACAGTAGGTTGTTCTCGACACACGCGCTGAATTGCTTTCTTTGAGTTGATTATAGCAGTTGGACCTTCCGGTTTTTTCCTCTTCAATAGACCTTTGGGTTTGCTGCATAGTAGACAAAAACCAAACAAAGATTAGTTACAATAACACAAATACATATAACAGCAAAAGCATAAAAAGTTGGCATAAAACGGATTGCTAACCTTGTCTTGCAGTTTTACATTTTGGTGATCCTCCTCTTAAGTTTTACAAGGCAAGTGTGTGTCAAAACAGAAGCTGCACAAATATATCTGTTTTAAATATATTTGTTATACTATAGTGCAGAATATTATAAAACAAGTCAGTTAAAACAAGTCACTCAAAAACTGCAGATTTGTTGTCTTGATTTAAGTGCCTTTTTATCAATCTCATACATTTACATATACACATCTTAAATTAAAGGAAAAGGAGAAAAAGGTTCGAAAATTAGGAATTGGAAAGTAATGAAAGGTATTTTATTACATGTGGCTTAAAATTAAAGAACATGGGGTCTTACACTAAGCGTCAAGTGCTGTGGCTTTCCAAAGAGCTTATATCAGGGTCCTGGAATTACACTGCACAATCAAACAAGCAAAATCAGTATGATTAGGACGAAATTAGAGGCCAAATTATCAGAATTGTAATAAGCAATGTGTTAATGTTAGATGGAGGTGGGGGCTCCAAATGGCTGCAAAAAGTTTTCAAAGACTAATAGAGTCTACCACTCTAAAACGATTTCTAACTGGAAGTTGACAGTGAAATTGTGGAAGGACTAAAAGGGGATTCACTTTTTTGTTTCCAAAATCGATTAAAGCTGCTGCTAAAGAAAGAACCTTTTAGTAAAGGCACTTTTAGATTCTATTAGTATGTACGAGATAAATATGTTTTTCCTTTCTGCACAATTCCAATTTCAACACAAAAACAGAAACCTTTTTACATATAAAAATTTCTTTCTTAAAAGAAAGAAGTGGGACAAATCAATTCTTTTTCCCTGGGTCCAGCATTTGATCCCATGATGTCTGCCTTTGTTTGAGAAACCCACTGCCATTGATAATCGAGAAAAACTTGCATGGGTTCAAGTTCATCAAGGCAAAAAACTCATTAAAAATATCAAACACTCGAAACCCATTTCAGAAACCCAAAAAAACAAAGATGATTACCCATTTCTTGAGATTAAAATGCCATGATGTCAAGAAGACCAAAAAAACAAAGATGATTACACTTTTAATTCTTATTGCACTAACAAATGCCATATTTTAAGCCCATTCATAGGTTAAAGATATACTTAACAGACATATACTATAATGGTCATCAAATAAACATTAGTCTATAATGAAATATATACATTGCCTCTATATAAGAGATTACCTTGGATCCAAAAGAAATTACTTCCGAATATAGTTGATGTTCACTCTCAAATCTACTGCAGCTCCAAGATCAATGATCTTAAATGTACGAGACCATGTTCATGTTTTGGAGCAGCAAACAATCAATCTAGGATCAGGCATATCTTTTTGCACTATAAGTAAAACTTTAAAATAAAGCATTGAAATTCACGTATAGTTCATTAGCTCAAATACAGTGGAGGAGTACCAAAACAAGAAAAGAATCACATCATTAGTAGTTTAGTACCAAAACAAGAAAAGAGAATCAAAGAACTACAACCACACGACGATAACATTTATAGTTCCAATTAATATAATAACTGCTGTTTGCTTTTTACCAAAACACTTTCTTAGTAGAAATGTAGAAACATAAAAGTTATCATAACGAACTAATAAGTAGAAATGCAGAAACATAAAAGTTTCGGTGGGTTACTTACGGTTATCAGCTGACATTTGTTGGAACTTCAAATAAGCTAAATCAAGTGAATTGGATTTTATCAATGCATCAATCACAGCATTATACAATCTTGTGCTGGGACTAAGACCCAAAAACGAAATCTGCCCAAATATCTCAGCACAATACTTAGCTAATCCTAATCTTCCCCAACTACCAATCAAAACGCAAAGCAAATTTTCAGTTACCTTATGACCTGAGTTCCTAATATCTTTAACCAATTCAACAGATAACAAAACCGGCCCATTTCGATAAAGGGCAGAAGCTAAAACACCCTTAATCAATCGATTCTTACCGATTAAGGGATTCTGACTTGAAGCCCAGAGATAAAACCTCAAAGGGTATAAGGGGTTTTCTTGATTTTGCAAGACACTCACAATAAACTGAGGACTTAAAACTATTCTCTTGGCTTTCAGTTCGTACTTCAACAGTAAAAGCCAATCGTCTCGGGAAAGAATTTGAGAAATGTAACGATGATTAATCGGAGAGTTACCTCTTGGAGTAGGAGAAGCAGCTGGAGTGTAGTATTTAAATTGGCTCTGATAAAGAACTGTAGCGTCTTGGAAACTGTTCGTGAGGTGTTTGAGTTAAGGTATTCACCTTGAAGAAGAAGAAAGCTTTCTCATTTCATGTCCCCTCTGCAATTAACCAGTGATCAAGTTCAGAAGTGCAAAGCCCGGTTTTCTGCTTCTGGAGGAAACAACAAGCAATGAGCTTGAGAAACGAACGAACGACCATGGCGATTAAAAATTTTTTTAAAAACAAATTTGGCAGCATATCATAACGAACTAATAAGTAACCCACCGAAACTGACCCATTTCATAAAACTTACAAATGAATCAAAATGAAAATGGAAACACCCCATATATACACAAAAAGAACAGGTTTTACAAGATTGAAAAGTTAAATCTTTACCAATTTGATTATAGGGTCCAATGAAAGCAGAAGTTTTTCTGTTAAATCTTTACAAGACCCATTTCACCGTAAATGACTTGAGGCAGAAATAGAAGGTAATGTGATTAGGGTTTTCAAATTGGAACCTTTCGAAAAGACAAACCTGGTTATGACGAGGCTACCGCCATTTCCCTCGCCTCAAATCGGAATAAGAGACTCGACTTCTTGGACAAACTTGCAAAGCCTCCTGCTTCTCAGACTTCTTGGACAGATTGGAATTTGGAGGGTAGCGATGAAATCAACTTTGATGATTGGGGTGACAAAATTGG
>AWUE01020217.1:0-15969 GCA_001974825.2 Corchorus olitorius | reverse complement strand
TTTTAAGGAACCGACTCCAACTTGAAATCTCTGAAACCGACCCCAACTTGAAATCTTTTATACTCTTAGAAATCGAAGGGATTTCAACAGTTGAACCTGACCAGTCATAAATCTCAGTCCACGGTGGAGAAAAGTAAAAGAGAATTAGTCAGAAAATAGAGAGAAATTAGGAATAAAGACAAACATTAAAAGAAGGAAGATGGGAAAAAATCTTGCCTAAAAAATTTGAGAAAGAGTTCTCGTCACTCTCTGGTACAACCGGTAGACTGAAACCCGTCGAATTCCTGGTCGGACGGCAGCCGGCGGAGGGTGCGAAATACCAACGCGAACTCCTTCTCTCTCTATATTTCTCTCACAGATCTCACAGATCTGATTCAGTTGAAAAAGTAGAGGAAGGCCCAGTTATGAAGAACAACTTGTTGTGGAACCAATGATTTAAATGCTTCGGTGTGACTTTGATCAAGTCCCCACAAATCGCTCTAATCTTTTAATCTGCTGCTCCGCGCACCAGATCCAGTTTTTACGACCTCTTTGTCAATTTCAGCAAATTGACTGGCACGCTCCTATGCTGTCATAAAGGATTCTCCGCGAAAACTCTAGCAAGAGATTTTTGGCGCAACACCTATATATAAAAGCCATGACTTAGTAAGTTTGTCCAGATCCGATAATATAAAGTCAATAAAATTTAAGAAATATATATATAATACCACACAAATCCGTGAACCAGTTTTCTTATCCTGTAATTCAAGAAATAGTGCGACGTTATCCTACAAAGCAAAAGCAAGATAAAAGAAGAACAACGCCTTCTCTCTGTCAATGCTTCTTTAATAACTGGAAGAACAAAAAGAAGAACAACCAAAAGATTAAAACTGGACATCACGTCCAAGCTCAATTTTACATACAAACTGATATGGACCAAGGCCAAGAAACAAAGCTTTCAACCTGTTAAGGGCAAAACTCCTTCCTCTCTCCCCTCTCCCCTTTCTCAGCATTTCTCGCCTTTTCTCAGGCTTTTCTTGACTGCAATAAAAAGAACAACATTGTCATAAAAAATGGAAGCGAAAGTGGCCATAAAAATATGAGAGAGAAAAACAAACCAGTATTTTGATTTTGTCAAACAGAAAGCTAATGCAGCCTCTTGATGAAAGAAAGAAAAAACTAAGAAGAATGGAGATGAACAGATAAACGGAAAAGAAAGGGAATCGCAGGAAACGGGGGAAGTCGGTGAGAATTGAACGGAAAACTGGGGCACCATAAGCATACGAATCTAAACTCCATGAAAGTAAACCTTAAATTTCAGATCTTTCAATAGTAATAAAGAAGAAAAAGGAAAATAAGCTTTTTGCTAACATTGCTGTCCTTCCAAAACCTTTATCTCAATAATTTCAAAAAATGCCAAATCCATTGTTTGGCAGAAAGCCACTAAATAGCTTTGAAATTTCAAATTACCAAACTTTTTACGAAATTTTCAACTCATTGACATCAGAAGCATTACTATCACCAGCAAAATTTCACGAACATTCAGAGTTAAAACATTAAGTTCTATAAACAATCAAAACATACTCATACAAGACTTAAACTTTACTGATCTACAATCATATTGTCAGAGCTCAAAAAGTAAGTTCATAGCTAGATTAAATAGATATAAAAAGAAAGGAAAGTTCAATTCAGTAATATCAAAGCATACCCTGGTAAGGCAATTTTTATGGTATACATTAAATCCAGAAACTGCAAGAGCAGGGGCCTCTTTTATACAATCAATGGAAGTCACCACTGCACACAATATCAGAAGAACTCCATAAGTTTCCAAAGTAAAATTATTTATAAAGTAGCTGTAAAAAGTTCAAATTGAAGGACAAAACCTTGAATGTAAATACAACAAAGGATAGAAGCATAAGCAAGTAACTAAAAGACTTAAATACAACTTTCAGCAGCAGTGAAAAAGAAATTTCAAAATAGATGACATTTAAGGGGAAAAAAGTAGTAGGATCGGGAATCCATCTAAAACACACGTAAAAAGTCAAGACCAACAGTAGATATCCCAGTAATCTATCACTCACCTCTTTTGATCCAGGAGCCAGTTGGGGCTTGTATGTTATAACTTTTCGATACCTCAATTCATCAGCAATTTTGAACTGTTGGACAGGTTTCGCTCTTAATATGATCTGAAAGTTCTTAAATGGTCTGAGGTACAACATTGAAGCATATGCCTAGGCATGGAAAGAAACATTACTTCCATGAGTCGAGCAAGTGATCAAGTAGTTAAAACCAAACTAAAGAAGTCCAAATTAGCAACATGTTACCCTCAATGAATAGCGAATGCGGTAAAAGATATGGTTTTGAATTTCAGCAATCTTTTTGTATGCTTTTGTAGCTCCACGAACAAATTCATCTCTCAGTCGTATATCCTTTTGAAAAAGAACAGAGGAAACGGTAAACACCTTGAGGTTAAATTTGTTTACCTATTAAACATGAAAGACAAATCACCAAAAGGAGATGTGCAATAGACCTACCAGCAGGCCTAAAATAAACATGTAAAGGTATACTTCATAAATCATGTAATGACAGGTTATCAGAAGCTTTCAATTCATAAACAGAAGGCATTGATGATCAAATGCCAACACATAATGCCGGAACATGTTGCTTTTGAAATATATTGATCCAATTCTACCACAAGAGCAATTTAACAATTAGTAGTTAAATTTGTGAAGTCAAATTTGTTCAAAAACTCAATGCTACAGACATGAATGAAGGGAAGCATGCACCTTCATTCATGGAAAACAATCCAAAATTCTCAGATTCTTACTCAAATTTTTTGGGGAAATAATCAAATCGATATATATATTATATATCAATTAGATAGCAACCTTAAAAGCAACTGTGAGGGGAGATTATTTGCTAGAGAAGGCAAAACATACAATCGAATGTCCTTCCCGTCAGAAACCCCCTGACTGACTAACCAGAGAAGCCATTAAGAAAGAACATGCACTTAAATTTGCATCAGGAAACATCATAAAATAGTAAATGACTGAACCTCTCTAATCAATTCCATTCATCTAAATCAGGAATTTAGTTGCATTAATGCAAACCTTCCAACACTCAATTCTTAGTCATCTAAATCAGGAATTTAGCTTTCAGGGATACAATAGCATCCAATTTAAGGTAACCCTTACTTTATATCTTGACACGTTATTATAATTTTTTTTTTGAGGTTTCATTACTCTGCTCTTATTAATGTGAATTTGAACTTGTATAATACTTGAATACATGGAAAAGAAAAGAGGGGGTTTACAAATTGCAATTAATCAAAAATGGTCTGCAAATGTTTTTGTTTAGGATATTTTTCTTCCTAGAAATGATCTTCTTCATGGAAGCTCTTGCAGTACTAATGACACTGGGGATTCTATTAATGCTCCTCAAGATGTGATGTTTAGAGCTAAAACTTCCTTTCCTTGTAGGCTCTTGATGGGTGTCATTTACCACCAAAAATAAATTACTAAATCTTCCTATAGACAGGGTAAGTTCAGGCCGATCCCACAAAGAGTTGTGTTAACTACTTTACTCTAATTAATCCTAAATCTAACAATTTTTTGGGTTTTGTGAATTAAGTGAACAATAAAAAAAATAAACAAGAAAATAATAAAATTAAGCAACAAGATAAATAAATACTCAAATCCCAAGCATCGACTATTCAGGTTGATTTGATCATTGAAACAAAAGATATCAACATATTCATCAAGATAGAAGGCGTAGATTAACAACAAACGCTATTTAATCCCATGAATTCACCACAATACTAGTTAAAGTGAACGCTATTGAGGTTCTAACCCTATGGGAAACGCACAATAGAATTCAAGGTTCAACAACATTAAGCATAGTGAATTATAGCCTACACAAATAACACTCCCCAAACGGGTAAGCATTCAATTTGCATTTATGATTTCCTAGTGATTTCCAGCTATCTTTCTATAACCCTTCCCATTCAACTAGTTGCTACTATGTGAAATCTAACCAAACGGTATAGAATTCCAACTAGAAATAGATATATAAGCCTAATTAATGTATGCATCCAAATCAATTAGAATCATAAAATCATAAAGAATAAATCTGAAATCATAAAATACCAAGATAAATAATCAGATTAAGAACATAAATCTCACAAATCAACCTAAAAGTCTAAGCATGGAATTGTAGAGAAAAACTTATCTCATAATTGATGAAAACCAGGAACAAGAATAGTATAAGAGATATAGATAAATATTGTGTAGAATTGTGTACAAAGGCTCCCTTTATATAAGGCTAAAACCTAATCCTAAAAACTAGCAAATAAATAAATAATTAATAAATATGTTTAAAATCCTAAAAGGACTAGAAAAATAGCTAACTTTAGACTTGACATAACCCATAAGTCGTGGGATTTATTTTAAGATCAAATATGGAGAAAAACCCATTGAAAATAGGAAAATCTGCCAAAAATGGCAATCTGTCAGGATCCTCCACGTTCGCAGCAAGGGTACCTTTCCACTCACAGCATGCATCAGAAAGTTTATTTTCGTCTAGAGGCTCTCCAAACACGGCTTGGATGCCTTCCCGCACGCAGCAAGGCTCAGAAACTTCTTCCTTTGCTGTCTTCTCCAAATTCTTCACAAAATCACCTTGATTTGTCTTGTTTCATCATTAACATCTCCAAAAGTACCTATAAGACAAAAATAAAGCAATTAAGTATCAATTAAACAAGATAGACACTTCAGAATTATCAAATTAAACATGAATAATCAAGGTAAATAAGTGCCTATCAAATTCCCCCACACTTAAAGCCTTGCTAGCAAGTTAACTAAATAAAACACTAAAACTAAAGCTAAAACTAGTATTGATTCCACTTTCGTAGGCGTACCACGGCACTTAGCACGTGACGCAAACCTTTAAACCTTTAATCGAAGACAATAAAGGAGGAGTTATAATCTCCTGAGGGTTTACTTAACGAGAACGACACCCACAAACATTTAGAATTTAGATATTAGAGAGATCTTTCTAGTGTTTTGAAAGAGATTTAAACTCACAAAATGAAGATCTTTGAACAAATGTGGTAGGAAAAAAATCCTTGATGACTCTACTGAGAATGAGCTTAGTGGGATGAACTAGGCACTAGTGCTAGTCTTGGGTAAAAACACGAACAGAAGACAAAGCAACATCCTTTATTGGCTGGAAACTATAAGAAAATTGATAGACGTCATCCACGTTCAACCCCTACGACAGCACTGCTCAAGTCTGCAAATCCTTAAACAAAAATTTGTCAGCATCAAATTCAACAGAGACATTGTTTGCTTTGCAAAATTTCAAAACATAAATGAGATTTTGAGCAATTTTAGGCACACATAATACTTCCCATAGTTTGAATGAATGATCAGAAGAGTAAGCTCAGTATCACCAATATGAGTTATGGACAGACTTGTTCCATCACCTATCTAAATTGCATCAGTACCATCATACTCTGCAGAGATGGCAAGATTTTTAATATCTGCGGTAACGTGATGTGAAGCACCAGAATCCATTACACCATGTTTTTCCAGATTGCAAAGCGTTAGCATAATTTGTAGCTGCGGTAGGACGTGAAGTGAAAAAGGATTTTCCTCTGCGGCATTGTTTGGCAGAATGGCTGATTTTCGCACAAATTTGGCAAATGAGCCTGTTGTTATCATTGGAGCCAAAGGACTTGCCTCTACGGTAATTGTTAGAAAAAATTGGAGAAAAACCACGTTTTGTTATATTAGCAGTGGTTACCTGTATAGCAGGATTTTTAGCTTCCTGTTTGAGAAGAAGTTCGAAGGAAACAAGTTTGTCGTGTAGCTCCTCAAGGGAAATTGGTGTTTCACGAGCCCAAATTGCAGTTGAAATTTCTCTGAACTTAGGCCCAAGGCCATTCAAAATGTAAAGGATTTGATCATCCTCTTCAACCATGGTGCCAGTAAGATGTAATTCATTGACATTATGTGTCATTTTCTGAAGAAACTCTGTCACAGGTTGATTGTTCCTTTTCGTGGAAGTAAGAGAACTTTTTAGATCCATGATTCTGGATCGAGTTTTGTTTGCATACAAATTGAGCAGTTTTTCCCAGGCATCATAAGAAGTTACATATGGTAGCACTGATTCTGAAGTGGAGAATTCTTTTTTGGATATTAATCTTTTTATTATCCAGAAAACAAAATGTTGCTTACAAAGAACAAATGTTCAGAGAACAACAAACTAAGAAATAAGAATCTAGCTATCTATCTACAAGATGGTATAGCTAAATTCCAACTGTTACATCCTATTTACATAGTCAGTAACTACTCTTGTCAAATGGAACTTAAATTTGATTGTATCACTGACTTGTTTGAAAACTATCTCAACTCAATTATGCTGCCTCCCAAAGACACACAAGGATTTGTTTCCATCCAGATATAATAACAACTAGTAGTCCATGCCAACTTCAGAATAGTAGTCAGATGTGATTTACCTTTCAGGGCAGATATGGTGGCATCTTAATTGTATCCCAATTCTTTTGGAAAAAAAATGTATTGTAAGTAAATTAATTGGATAAGTTTATGCAAGGGATCAATGAATAAGTAATTGGATAAAGTTTATGCAAGAGATCAATGAAATCAACAATTAAAAAGCTTGGCATGGTAAGTGTCAATTAAAGCTCTTACAAGTTACAACCAAAAAGGATGTATGTCTTAAAATCAACAGTTAATAAGAAAAAAAAAACCGATAAAGAAAAAATTATTCTTCAAAAAATTGATAGGGAAAGTCAAAGCATGAAGAGCTGCAAGGCAAGATGAAGAGCTGGTTGATTTCGAACCAATCTTGATAATGGCATTGGTGATGGTTACGTCTGCTAGATACCATCTCCCTTTAACCCTCACTTAACATTTCACCATAATACGCTTGTTGATGTCATCCTCTGAAGGTGTAAAAGTTTTCCCTGAATAGGCCACCTCATCCCATGTAATAGGACACAAACAGTCTGGTGTACTAATCTCCTTGTACCTGTAAATTAAATAAATTAATAAAAAACCAATGCAAATATAAATATAATGAACAAGAGCCGGTTATAATAAAAAAACTATAAACTCCTTCTCTCATACAAGAATTGCAAAATAGTTTTACTTAATTATGACCATGATTTTCCCTACAGTATTCTTGTCCTAGACTTTTCAGACATTTAAGCTTTAAGAGTCACTAAAAAAAACATATAACTACTATTCCCTCCGTCCTTAATTAGATGTCCACTTTTAGAAAAAATTCTTCTCCCTTTTTACATGTCCACTCATAACTAATTAAATTATCTTTTACTTATATAACCCTAATTAATACACCACTATCTCCATTCACATTTAATGCACATGTAAAAGTGGGAAAATATAATAAATATGTCAAGAAGTTAGTAAAATAACTATTTTTCTTATTTAACGCAATTCGGTTTAAAAGGACATCTAATTAGGGACGGAGGGAATAATAAAATGAAAAATAATTAGGGACATCTAATCAGAGATTGGTGTCCGGCAAAACTTAGTCTTTTCAATTTCAATGTCATCTAATCCGCCCTTCAATCTTTGTGCTGTTGGTTTTTTCTGCAAGATATAATGAAAAATAATCATGTTATATAGAAGCAAGACTAACTAGGACAAATAAATAAAATATAATCAAAAATTAATATCACACACCTTTTCTTCCAAAGCATGGAGCATGTAATGTTGAATAAGTTTCACATCTGAACTAGGTTCCAGGCCTTCTTTTGGGAATTTGTCCATCACCGTTGAATCTCCATCACCGTTTTCAAGCTCATCAATAATGTTCATGATTAAAGTATGCTGATAGGCATTTATTTTACTTAGTTTTTTATACTTAATTTGTATAATTTTAATGCCTATCTTGTTTCATTTCTACTTAATTATTTTGTTTTTGTCTTATAGGTACTTTTGAATATGCTAATGATGAAATAGGACAAATCAAAGTGATTTCGTGAAGAATTTGGAGAAGTTTTTAGGAATTTAGGATTTGAAGTTTCTGGTGCTTCCCGAGAGTGGGGAGGCCCTTATCGAACCTGTCAAGCACCTGGAAACAAATAAAAATCCCTGAGGCTACCCAAGAGCGGGGAGGTCCTTGCCGCGTGCGGGGAGGCTCCTGACATAATTCGATTTTTGACAAAGAAATCCTATTTTCATTGGGCTTTGTTCCTTATTATCTTTTGGATTATTTCCTACTACTTTTGGGCTGTATGGGTCAAAACTAATCTAGTCCTTTATATATTTGGATTTATTATTTTTAGTTTTTCCTTAGTTAGGAAGGAATAGAATTTGTAAGCCTTATAAAAAGGCTTTAGATTGAGAATTCGCAGCAGCTTTCTTTTTGGGAGATTTTGAGGCGCTGTTTCTCTTGTTTTGGGGCAACGATTGTTTTCCTCTTTTCTCTTTAATTGAAGACTCAAAATTGATTCTTTCTCTTCTTCTCATGACTTTGAGCTTTATTAATTCAATTGATTATTGTGTTTTTAATCTCAATAACATGAGTAGCTAATTTTCTTGTTTCCAATTCCTTGCTTGAACTAATGGGTTGATTTGTGAGATTAATGTTCTTAACTTGATTATTCATCTTAGTATTTTATAATTCCGGGTTTAATTTTATGTTTTTATAATTCTTGTTAATTTGGATGCGCAACTTATTAATTAAGGTTATAAATCTATA
Organism: Corchorus olitorius; assembly: GCA_001974825.2. Taxonomy (NCBI): domain Eukaryota; kingdom Viridiplantae; phylum Streptophyta; class Magnoliopsida; order Malvales; family Malvaceae; genus Corchorus; species Corchorus olitorius. Next base: position 7,242 of record AWUE01020217.1, on the reverse strand, counting down.
ACTAGTTGGAATTCTATATCGTTTGGTTAGGTTTCACATGGTAGTAACTAGTGAATGGGAGGGGTTATCGAAAGATAGCTGGAACTCACTAGGGAATTATAGATGCGAATTGAATGCTCGCCCGTTTGGGGAGTGTTATTCGTGAAGGCTAAAATTCACTAAACTTAATGCTGTTGAACCTTGAATTCTTTGTGCGTTTGCCATAGGATTAGGACCTCAATTAGGCTAGTTAATAGCGTTCGCTTTAATTAGTATTGTGGTGAATTCATGGGATTGATTAGCGTTCGTTGTCAATCTACGCTTTCTATTTTGATGAATTTTCTAACTTCTTTTGTTTCAATGATTAGGTCAACCTAATTAGTCAAGCTTGGGATTGGAATTCTTCTCATAATTATCTTTCTTCTATTTAAATTACTTGCACTTTATTTTAATTTAGTTCATAGTTTAATCTCAATTTATCAAAACCCCCTGATTTATTTTTATTGTTAGAAAGTAGCTAGTGAACAACTCCCTGAGGTTCGACCTAGACTTGCCCTGTCTATAGGTTAGTTTAGTAATTAATTTTTGGTGGTAAACGACACCCATCAAAATTTTGGCGCCGTTGCCGGGGAGTTAAGTAGATTAGCTACTTTTCTCTTAGTTTAGTTTAATTTTTTTTATTGTTCTCTTTCGCTTGTCTTTTTTGGTTTCTTTTGAGTTGGCTTTAAGGTAGTGCATGACCCGTAGAACAGAAGGATTACTACCTGAATACAAGATAATCCCTGAGATCGAAAGGCTTGCACAAAGTCAAATTTCACAATGGAGGCAAACAATGGAAGGCGAAAGACAGGACAAAGAAAGAGCGGATAATCATGTTGCAGATCCACCACAACCTGCACTTCCTCCACCTCAGAATCGGAACGCTCCTCCACCCCAGAATCGGAGCATTCCTCCACCACCCCCCATTGCTCAACCAGAAAGAGTGGTGGATAATAGGCCTATGAGGGAGATCATGGCTCCTAACTTGAATAATCTTCCTCTCTGCATTCAATATAATAGGCTAAGGCGTGCTTTTCCTCTCTCACTTGAAGGAGCAGCAAGGGATTGGTTGGATGATCTACCGATCGGTAGCATTGATTCTTGGGCAGCTCTCCTTGCAGCATTCTTCGAGAGGTACTTCCCTGCTGCGAAGACATCTCTGATTCAGAAACAGATTGTTGGGATTGAGCAAAATGATGGTGAGAGTTTATATGAATATTGGGATCGATTCAATAGGTTGGTTGGTAGCTGTTTAAATCACATGTATTCAGATCTTCAATTGTTGCATCCTTTCTTTAATGGACTCTTTGTGATAGAAAAGAAATTACTCAATTGTTCTGCTGGTGGAGATTTAATGCTAAAGAATACCGATGAAATTCGGAGGCTAATAGAATCTCAAGCTAGGGCTTCTCATGGGTATGGAGTCGATGAAAGAAGGGTGCATAAGGTTAAGGAAGCCACCATCAACACTGCTCGATTGGAACAACAAATTTCTCAACTTACTTCCTTGGTGAAGAATCAATTGGGCATAGGCAAAAATCAAACGGTATGTGGTTTATGCGCTTCGATTGATCACCCTACCGATACTTGTCCTACTCTGTTTGATGACCTGGTGGAAGAAGCCAATGATGTAGGATATCAGGGACCCAATACTTATAACCCTGGGTGGAAGGGTCATCCCAACTTGAGGTATGGTAATCCCAATAATGCTATCAGACCACCTTACCAATCACAACCTGCAGCTTCAGGACAAAGGAATGCTCAAACTCAACCAACAAATCAAGGGCAAAGCTCAAATTTTGAAGCAATGTTGCAGAAGTTGGGTGAGACTCAATTGCAATTGAATGAAGGTCAGGTGAAAGTTAATGAGACATTGTTGAAACATGATGGGGAGCTCACAAACATCAAGAATCAATTGGGACAACTTGCTAATGCCATGAGCAGAATAGACAGTCAACTCTCTGGGAAAATTCCATCTCAAACAATTGACCCATGAGCGGATCATAAGGCGATTACTTTGAAATGTGGTAAGCAAGTTGGTGATCTTCGCGAATTGGAGAAGGAGCGTGAAATTTTGGTGCAAAGCAAGGAGAATTTATCCCCTGATGCTTGCCGAGAACGGGGAGATACCTTGCCGCATGCGGCAAGCCCTAGAACCTTAGAGGACGAAAGTACTGACCTTGCCACACTCGGCAAGCCCCTTTGCCAGTCCCAGGCTGCACCAGAATCTTCCAACGGCAATTCCTTAGTTTCAAAGGGTCAGGTAAACTCTAAACTTCCTAATTCCAATATCAAGACTAATGTTTACCTTCCTCCTTTTCCTTCTAGGTTAGCTAAGAAGACCAAAGAAGATGTTGACAATGAAATCTGGGAGACTTTCAAGAGGGTGCAAGTAAACATCCCTCTCATTGAAGCTATAAAACAAGTTCCCCGCTATGCCAAATTCTTGAAGGATCTCTGCACCAACAAGAGGAAGCACAAAGGGAATGAAAGGGTAAGCCTAAATGAAAATTGTTCTGCCATCCTTCAAAGAAAATTGCCAGTCAAGTGCAAAGACAAAGGTTCATTTTCCATCCCTTGTACTATAGGTGAGAAGAAGTTTGAGAAGGCATTATGTGATTTAGGTGCTTCCATTAATGTTATGCCTTACTCAATTTACATTAATCTTAGCATTGGTCCTTTGAATGAAACCGTCGTGATAATTTAACTCGTCGATCGGTCTAACGTTTATCCCAAAGGGATTGTTGAGGATGTGCTTGTGCAGGTTAATGAGCTTGTTTTCCCAGCAGATTTCTATGTACTCAAGATGGAAGATGATGAGCTTGATCTTCGACCTATTCCTCTGCTTCTAGGAAGACCATTCCTTCGCACTGGAAGGAAAAAGATTGATGTGTATGAGGGAATCTTGACCATGGAATTTGATAACCATATGATCCGGTTTGATATTTTTGAAGCAATGTGTTACCCTAGTGATGTGCATGCTGTTTTCTCTGTTGATGTTATAGATACATTAGCAGATCAGGCTTTGTTGCTTGATAATAAGGATGGGGTAGAAGTTGTTTTACATAATGGGTTGGATGGTAAGGATTATGATAATCATGACATGTCTCTTCCTGATAGATTCTTTGGGGTAATATCTGATTTGAATTCCATTCCTTCTAAGGATAAGAAACATGATTTATTGTATTTGGACTTACCTATACCTTCTTCTAAGTCACTTTCATCAATCATTAAACGACATGTGGTTGAATTGAAACCTTTGCCTGATCACTTGAAATATGTTTTTCTTGATTCTAATGATACTTTACCTGTTATCATCTCTAGTAAGTTAACCTCTTTGCAGGAAGAGAAACTTTTGAGAGTTCTTAAGGAATACAAAGAAGCCATTGGATGGAGCATTGTCGACATTAAAGGGATTAGTCCTTCGATTTGCATGCACAAAATCCTTCTGGAAGATGGAGCAAAACCTGTTAGACAACCTCAAAGGAGGCTAAATCCCAATATGATGACGGTTGTTAAAGATGAGGTAGTCAAACTTCTTGAAGCTGGAATCATCTACTCCATCTCTGATAGTAAATGGGTAAGCCCAGTTCAGTGTGTTCCTAAGAAATCAGGTATGACAGTGGTGAAAAACCAAGATGATGAGCTTGTTGCAAAAAGGGTTCAAGATTCCTGGAGGGTTTGTATTGATCACAGGAAATTAAATGAAGTAACTCGAAAGGATCACTTTCCACTCCCTTTTATGGATCAAATGCTGGAAAGGTTAGCTGGTCATGAGTTCTATTGTTTCCTTGATGGTTATAGTGGCTATTTTCAGGTACCCGTTGCTCCTGAGGACCAAGATAAGACCACATTTACTTGTCCATATGGAACCTTTGCATATCGGAGGATGCCTTTTGGTCTTTGCAACGCTCCTGCTACTTTTCAAAGGTGCATGATGAGCATATTTCAAGATTATGTAGAACAAATCATTGAGGTATTTATGGACGATTTCTCAGTTTATGGTAACTCTTTCGATTCTTGTTTAGATAATCTTGAGTTGATCTTGAGTAGATGTAGAGATACTAACTTTGTTCTAAACTCTTCTAAATGTCACTTTATGGTTGATCAAGGAATAGTTTTAGGCCATGTTGTATCAAGTAGAGGTTTAGAGGTAGATAAAGCTAAAGTTGATGTTGTTCAGAATCTACCTTACCCCTCTACCGTGAGGGAAGTGCGTTCTTTTCTTGGACATGCAGGTTTTTATCGTAGATTTATCAAAGATTTTTCCAAGATTGCCACACCCTTATGCCATCTACTTCAGAAAGATGTAGAGTTTCATTTTGATGACGCATGTAAAAAGGCATTTGATGCCTTGAAACTTGCATTGACATCTGCACCCGTTGTTCAACCACCTAGATGGGACCTGCCTTTCGAGCTTATGTGTGATGCCAGTGACAATGCCATTGGAGCTGTTTTAGGGCAACGAGTTGAGAAACTTGTTCATGTCATCTATTATGCTTCTCGTACTCTAAACTTCGCTCAGAGAAACTACACAACAACGAAAAAGAGGTTTTAGCTATTGTTTTTGCTTTAGAAAAGTTTCGTTCCTATTTACTCGGAGCTAAAGTTATTGTTTTCTCTGACCATGCAGCTCTTAGGTACCTTTTGACAAAGAAGGAGTCTAAACCTCGCTTGATCCGTTGGATTCTATTGTTGCAAGAATTTTACATTGAGATCAAGGACAAGAGAGGTGCAGAAAACTTAGTTGCTGATCATCTCAGCCGCTTACATATTGACGAGGATGCTACTCCATTAGGTGATTTCTTTCCTCATGAGAACCTTTTGATGCTAGATTCTGAATTGCCTTGGTATGCGGATATTGTGAATTATTTAGTTTCTGGGCAATTACCTAGTGATTTGAATAGGCACCAAAAGGCTAAGTTGAGATGTGATGCTAAGAATTATTTGTGGGATGAACCTTATTTGTGGCATTTTTGTTCTGATCAAATAGTTAGAAGATGCATTCCGCAACATGAACAAGCATTCATTCTAGATTTTTGTCACTCTTATGCATGTGGTGGTCACTTTGGACCCAAGCGAACCGCAAGGAAAGTGCTTGAATGTGGATTTTTCTGGCCATCCATTTTTAAAGATGCATACAAGATTTGTAAAACTTGTGATAGATGCCAAAGAGTAGGAAATTTGTCTCAAAGAGATCAAATGCCTTTGCATCCCATACTTATTGTTGAAATTTTTGATGTATGGGGTATTGACTTTATGGGTCCTTTTCCTAATTCTTCTGAAAATTTCTACATCTTGCTAGCATGTGATTATGTGTCTAAGTGGGTGGAAGCTATAGCCACCAAAACTGACAATGCTAAAGTGGTTGCAGAATTTGTCAAGACTAACATCTTTAACAGGTTTGGCATCCCTAAGGCCTTAATCAGTGACAAAGGCACACATTTTTGCAATAATGTGATACAATCTCTTGTCAAGAAATATGGGGTAACTCATAAGGTTTCCACAGCTTATCATCCCCAGACAAGTGGTCAAGCGGAAGTTTCTAATCGGGAAATTAAGTTGATTTTGGAAAAGACGGTGAACCCGAATAGAAAAGATTGTAGTGCAAGGCTTCCTGATGCTTTTTGGGCCTACCGCACCGCCTACAAAACTCCCTTGGGGATGTCTCCCTATCGGTTGGTCTATGGTAAGGCTTGTCATTTACCAGTGGAGTTGGAACATAAAGCTTGGTGGGCCGTGAAGCAGTGCAATATGGACATTGATGGGGCTGGTCTGCATCGAAAACTTCAACTCCAAGAGTTAGAAGAGATTCAGAATGATGCCTTTGATAATGCCGCCATTTACAAAGACAAAACGAAGAAGTGGCATGACAATATGATCAATAGGAAGTCATTCTTTGCTGGTCAAAAAGTTTTGCTATTTTACTCACGTCTTAAACTTTTTCCAGGTAAACTCCGATCTCGGTGGGATGGACCTTATGAAGTGGTGAAAGTATACCCTCATGGAGCAGTTGAAATTAGAGACCCGAAAACATCTCAAATTCTCAAAGTTAACGGGCACCGATTGAAGCCATTTTATGAGGGGTTCAAAGCTTGTGTCGAGTACTTCCAAGACCTCGATGAACGTATTTACCCACCACCACCAACTCCTTGATCACTCTTGGATATGTCGAGCTAACGACATTAAACAAAAGCGCTTTTGGGAGGCAACCCATTCCTTTTAGTTTCTTTTCAAACTTTTTATTTTTATTGGTAATCTTGTGTTTTTATTAATTTTATTCTTGTTCAGTGCATTTGTTAGTAATATTCATGGTGGACAGGTTGAGAACAGCGAAAATTAAGCCACAATAATCCCTGAGGCTTGACGGGTACAGCAAGGTGCCATGACGAAAACGGGGAGGTCCAAAGCAAAAGTTCCTGAGACTGCCCACTCGCGGGGAGGCCCCCCCTTGATGTGCACGGGGAACCTCAGAATCCATTTCCCTTTTATTTTTTTTAAGCTAAAAAAAAAATTTGTTTCACCCATGAGCTTATTTCATATCTTTGGTGGTTATTATTTTGTCTCATTGATAGGATGGAATTACAAATTTTGGTTGAGTATGCACTTGAATGTTCATTGGTCTACGATGATGAAATGCTTATTTACTTGTTACTTCTAGATTGAGATTTGAAGATGCTTGGATATTGATTAGGAAATTGTTTTGAATTGTTTGGGTGAAATTGAGACTTACTTGAATGACTTTGAACTTATTGTTTTTGCTATCTTTGTGAGTGTAAATCTTTTTCAAAACACTAGAAAGATCTCTCTAATGTCTATATCCTAAATGTTTGTGGGTGTCGTTCTAGTTAAGTAAACCCTCAGGAGACTATAACTCCTCCTTTAATGTCTTCGATTAAAGGTTTAAAGGCTTGCGTCACGTGCTAAGTGCCGTCGTACACCTACGAAAGTGGAATCAATACTTGCTTTAGTTTTAGTTTTTGTGTTTTATTTAGTTAGTTTGCTAAGGGACTAGCAAGACTTAAGTGTGGGGGAATTTGATAGGCATTTATTTTACTTAGTTTTCTATGCTTAATTTGTATAATTTTAATGCCTATCTTGTTTCATTTCTACCTAATTGCTTTGTTTTTGTCTTATAGGTACTTTTGAAGATACTAATGATGAAATAGGACAAATCAAAGTGATTTCGTGAAGAATTTGGAGAAGTTTTTAGGAACTTAGGAT